>JBBPMT010000446.1:0-15573 GCA_038090455.1 Garcileccinum viscosum
GATTTATCGACAGTGGTGGTATTATTCGAGTTCTTGGCAGTACTGTGATTGCTGTTATCTGTGAATATTTGATCTCCCGTCACATCGTTGAAGGTGCCATGGGAGACATTGACGTTGGACGACCCCTGAAAGAAAGGCATATCGATCGTCGGTAGAAGACAAGACAGAGTCGCGTGGGAATTGATTGAGTAATACTCCCAGTGAGCATGTACAATCAGCTGCGCCGGAGCATGAATTATGACTCTCACTATGACCACGATGACAAGACAGTCAACTCGCAGAGTGTCCCAAGGTAGGACACGCTCCAGCACTCCCATGCATCCTTTGACTGCGATAAAGCAGCCATCCGCTTCGATTGCATGCTCAAAGAGGCAACGCAAGCAAGAATATTTCCAACGTAGACGAAGGCAACTAGCATTCGCAGCCCATCGCGAGAAACGCTCGGAGTGGGTCGCCATAGCCCGTGATACTCAACGTATTGTCCTAGGCGACGGGAACTATACTGCACAAATACCGTACACCAATTCCTCACTATTGGTTTCTCCGTCCCCCTTCCAGTGTGCAGTGCCAGTAGTGACCCGTCCTCGAGAAAACGACCGCCCCAATGCAATGCACTTTTTCTACAATATTGCCCCTCAAATCATTATTAGCCAACAAGGCACCATGTTTTATCCTCACTGCTCTCCTGACCTCGCCAACTGGCGTGGGCATAGGGCAAGCCCGCCTGCTTTCAAATCAAGCACCATTCAATTCGTTCACCGGTCGACTCTCACCGCCGCAAGACACGAGAGCACCAAAGATATGCGGTTGATGAAGCAATATCCTGGTTCTCTCCCTACCTCCTTTCTGGGTGTTCTGTCCTTCGCATCTGCCAAGCGGTCAGGTGGTGGATTTCTGCATGGAGGCGACGAACAAGAGGAAACCCTTGCACGATCCACATCACTGGTAGCTAGCTTACGATCAACGCAAGCAACAGAATTTTACCGCACTCATAGGAAATTTTTGAATGCCGACGGTGCTGGTCTGCACGATCACTCCATGGTATATAGTCCTGGTATCGTTGTCTTCCGCAGGGATGATGATGATGATATCGATGCTAATCTAGCACCGTCACCTTCTGGCTCGACCATCCCACCCTACCTCATTAATGTTCTCTCAAGTGTACCGGTGAATGCTGCTGCCATTCGTCAAAATTACCTCGTTACACCATCAGATGCACATGTTTTTGAGGATGGCATACGAAACACGATGCGAGATCGCATGGCGCGCGCGTTGCGAATCTTCGAAATCAATGGTAACCGTGTGCTCGTCCTCGGTGCATTTGGATGTGGTTCCAGCCAAAACAGTGTCGAAATGGTAGCTAAACTGTGGGCAGAACTATTGGTTTGTGGGACATGGGACGGGACGGCAGCTGGTAAAGAGGTGGTAAAACCCGCGCAGTTCAAGGGAGTTTTTGAGAAGATCGTTTTCGCAGTACCCGGTAAACTCTTTGCACCCTTCAAGCGTGCTTTCGAGTTGAAGGTTTTAGAGATGGAGGTAATTTTGGCGACTAGTGAGTAGTTGAATCAGGTTTTGCGCTCCTCGGATTCCATAGCATATAGCTTGTCAGTTTCCTCTCCTTGTGACTTGGTTAAAATCTCCTCTCCTGCTTGTCAATGTCAAACGTAAAGATATTATTTAACTTGTATATCTTTGTATATCTACAGAATCAAATATGTATGTCAAGTTACGCTTTGTCTCGTCCTGCATCAATTTCGCCACATCTATTAAGTAGTCATTGTCAAAGAGTGATCAATAGCACGATTCAAAGATAGGCCTGGGAGGTTCAGAAGGACGTTGCTGACCCTCCTGAAGCCCTCCACCGCAATCAATGCCAGGTGGGGACCGTCAACATGCGAACATCAGTTGTGATGCAAACGAGCCTAGAATCCCCTCTTTTCTAGTAAAGCTAGTACAAATAACGAAACCCCATCCTCCGTCTCAGTGCCTCTTCGAACGGGATACCTTCCAACTCGGCCGCTTCCTGGATTCGCTCCCGTTCGGCACCACACAGCAAATCCGATTCTGCGCGTTCCATCCGTTTGTTCTCCCGCACAAGCATCACACGAATCACTGGATCAAGTGTCGTTAACAACAAAGGAAGAAACCGAAAAAAAAGGCAGAGGATAGTTGGACTCGGAGAATTTCCAGCTAAAAAGCGACCCAAACACATACCGAAACAGAGCAAGCTTGATAACGCGAACGCAGAGAGGACGATGATCATCGACGGGTGATACTCGGGACCCCAAGCAGCGCGCCAGACGTAGGCACCCATCCTGTCAGACCCCCCACATGTCGAACGGTTCGTGGAATGAGAAACGAGGGCGCCGCATAGATGAGACAACCACGTACAGACTTCCCAGGTTTCCGAACCCGTTCACGAGCGCGATCGCCACGGAACGTTTGCCAGGTGGTCGTGGGACAGAGTTTGCCGCCCAAACCAACGTTACAGGGAATGCTTGATGCATAGACGTGCCCGTAGTACGAAGGAACGAAAAGGGACGTCACTCGAGTGAAAATTTAGAGGATTCTAGAGCCACACACCGCATTCTCCAGCCGTCATGAGGAACATTGAGAAATATCTCCCGGCAGTCTTCATTGTTGACAGAGAGATGATGCAACCAAGTATGGAGACCCACAACCAGCCGCTTATGTGGAAGAAACGTTCGCCAGTAGCGTCTGCATACATACACGTCCGTGAACCCGAACATGGCATTGGTCAGAATGGGCAACCCGGCCGCTTACCAGCATGACGTGCATTGATGACCGTCGCGATGGCCGCCAAGACCCACGGGGGGCTAAAGAGGTGCAGTGAGCGTAAAAGAAATTGTAGCACAATGATGCATACGCAGCCATCAATAAGGTGTCTGTCGTCGAGTAACCGAGTGTGGCAGTCAACCTAAGTGCAAGCAAACGTCATCTGCTCTGCGTCGGAGCCCTGATTCGCAAGATGCTTACGTCGGAAAGAAGTTGGCAAAACTGAAACCCAGTATTTGAGCACAATACGCGAGCATAAAAATAGGAACCTTGGGATCCCGGAGCGCTAGCTTCAGACCTTCAAAGATGCTGTACATCACAGTCGGCATCTAGTTGCTTGGGCAGATTTGGACAACCTACGAGGCTTGTTTTGAATCCTTGTCAGCTTCACCGGCATCTTCTGCGATCCTGACCTGTGCTAAATGTCTCTCCTTGGGAGTCAACCAACTCGTGTTATGCGGCTATTGCAGTAAAAGCTCAGGCATTCATCATAATATGTCACCAAACGGCCAGAACGTACATAATCGGGGAGCAGCCACCTAAATGTTTCGACGAGTGAGATGGAAACAAAGAACACAAATGTCACGCTTACATGGACAGCAAACCGATGAAGATCGTTATAGAGCCCTCGATGTAAAAGAGCCTGTGACCACGGTGCAAAGGTAACTTCAGATATCGTGTACGCCAAGAATAGCCAGAGGTTGTTACCATCTCCATGCTGCAATCCCCATTATGCCGTTCATGTTTCCAAGTATACCTGCAGCCCACAGCTAGCACAACCGAGGATTCAGAAAGCAAAATAAGAACGTAGAGACCAAACCCTCACGCTACCAAAAGCGGTGGATACTAGCAACCCAGCAGCCAGAATAGCGGATCGAAGAGTTAGCTCCTGCCAAGAAAAATCAATCGCAATGTTACGACGTCCAGCGCGTAATAGCAACCTTGCGAGTGTACCACCTTGACAATAGGTAGATTGCGCCGGGATAGAATGCGGCCTAAAAGCGCTTAGTGAGAGTCGTACTCGCCTAGATGAAGTCGAATACACACCTCCGGCAGCCCGATGAATACTCGGCAGACCATAATACCACTCCAATTGCGTGTAACACCAGTGAGAGCGCTCGTCAAACCCCACAGGACGACACAAGCACCAATGTAAATGGAGGGTCTTAGAGGAACAAGAGTTTGACAGCAATTCTATGAAAAGTGAGATATGTGACTGACTTAGAGACAGAGTTCAGGATCTAGATATGGTTTCAATGGATACAACTTGGAGATTACTGCCAAGGCTGCTCACCATATTCGATGGTATCTGTGCCGGGCAATAAGACGCATAAAGAATCGCGATCACCGTGTCATACTGAACGTCTTTAATCGCAGTGAGTAGTCATGCCTCGTCTACGAAGAAGAGCGTACCTGACATGCCCAAATCCGTCTGTAAACCCTTGAGCCGAGCAGATGCAACCGCTGCGCGCTACAACACGTCAGAACTTTACGGTAAGAACGATGAAGCATGCTACGCACATCAATATAATTCATCAAAAAAATGACGACGATGGTAGGTAACAACCGAAAGTCCAACTTGCGGACGAGCCGCCGCTCAGCAGCTTGTCGTTCTACAGCGGGCAGTATTTCTTCCTTATCGTTCTTCACGCTCACCATTAACTGAGCATCTTCCTTGTATGATTCGGGTTTCTTGTCGCGTTCGATCGTCATGATGAATACGAGGGAGGACTAGGACAGAAACTCTCCTGGGATATGAGCTGAGCCTCAGGCCGAGAGGTGACTGTAACTATTTTACCTTGAAGTTACCCTTCGGGATCCGAACCATGACGGAGCTCATTCGGCTAATAGACTAGGCTTCTAGTAGAATTTCTCGAAGCATTTGATAAGTAGATGTCCTTGCCTTGTTGGGAAGTTATTATGACGCTGGGAAGTTACATAAGTAAGTGACCAGCCAGGGGCTCGACTCCTAGTCCTCGGGCGCGAACTTGAACGAAGATGGTTCTGCCAGCAAAGAAAACGAGGTGCCCTGACTCAGCTGGTGCCAACGGAACATCAGGTTCATAATCATCGATAGGTGGCCGCATCGGTGGTGGTCGAACGCACTCAAATTATTGACGAAACCTGAAGTAGGTGCGGAAGATCAAAGATTGGGTTTCTTCGATGAAGAGATTTCCGTTCCAGCGCAGGCACCATCGACTCACTCTTATCATGAACGTTGGACAGCGACTAAATGCACCGTATCAGTTTGATGGCGCTGCACGAATCATCCTCGAGTCGTGCGCAGCCGCGCATGTAAGTACACCGCCGGCCCGCCGCGGGTTATTTCGCACATCAATCATTGGGCCCATACGAAATGTGAAAGCCATTTGAACCGGGACCTACCGATGTCAGTTCGTTATTGTCTCCGCACGGATCAGACTCAGAACGTTAGTGATCACGATCCGCTTGAGGCTGTGGCAATATCGTCAACGGGTCGACGAATATAGTGCTTCTCAAGATCAGGGCAAGCGCTCGAGCAACTGCCTTCACTCTTTCGTTAAGGGAGCATCTACCGATCGCTAATCAATAATCATCCCCAACAATGCATTCTATGAGGCAACGGCGCCGGTCAACGCAGTCGACCAGCATTTCCAAGTTGGGCAGACATCGGTTAGGTTACCCAGTTCTCCGCTCTGTTTCGATAGATGACTCGGAGTTTGATCACGACGTACGGAAAGTCGTTATTGATAGCGGCACAGAGGTGATTCGTCGCCGCGTGTGGGAGCAAGCAAACAGCACATGGACTGGAATAAGTTCACTTCTATCCGGGCCGGCCGGACAGAGAGAACCGCTGGTGCACTCGCCGTTTCACATAACACTGTTCTCCCGACTTCCAACGCTCCCATACCTTTCCTTTCCCCTTCCGTCTACGATTTCGCTAGATATGACAACTCCGAGTCGCCCTCGTATCATGATCTGCGGTCAGGAAAGCCGTCTACGCTCGAACGCAACTGTAAAACTCATCGATCACGATCTCTCCAGGGAACATCGTCTGGGCCCATCAGGAACTCGAACAGCTCCTGGGCAGCCTGGCTGACGTCGTCGTACGTTCCTACAATAGTTTCCGTTCCGATCACACCATGAGCGCTCACGCCGTGATTTAGCCCATGGACTCGCCCGATCGGGCCGATTTCCTTGCAGGACTGAAGCCAGGAGGCAAGTACGACGGTACTGTCGGCATCTACCGACACAACAGCTCTGCCGATCGAATCGGCGTCTTCGACAAGGAGATCGTGCTGGCGCTAGCGCAAACAGGCACCGTTAAGTGGATCGCGCACAACGGAGCGGGATACGATCAGATCGATGTGTTGGAGTGTCGTGCTCAAGGTCGCGCGCGCTTAGCTGCTCTCCCGCATTCACCATCACTGACGTTGACACGCTGCAGGCATCATGGTGTCCAACACCCCTGGCGCGGTGGACGACGCCACCGCGACCACCGCGCTCTACCTCATCCTCTCCACCCTCCGCCACTTCTCCCAGGCAGAACGCGCCCTGCGGGAAGGCGCGTGGAAGACCCCCCTCTCCCCAGGGGATAGCCACGATCTGCACACCCGCACGCTCGGCGTCCTCGGGCTCGGCGGCATCGGCCTCCGTCTTGCGCAGTTTGCACACGCTTTTCCGATGCGTGTGATCTATTACAATAGGCACCCCGCGCCCGACACACCCGCCTGGTGCACTTACGTCGACAGCCTGGAGAAACTCTGCCGCGAGGCGGACGTGTTGAGCGTGCACGTACCCCTCCGGGACGACACCGTGCATCTGGTCGGCGAGAAGGAGATCCGGGCGATGAAGCGGGGAAGCGTGATCGTGAATACCGCACGGGGTAAAGTGATCGACGAGGAGGCGATGATCAGGGCGCTCGACGATGGCCATGTGCGTCTCGTTCCCTTAGGCTTACCTGCGATTGGTGTTGATCGGCCTGCATAGCTGGCTGCCGTCGGGCTCGACGTATACCCCAACGAACCGTCGGTTAATCCGCGCCTGCTCGCGTTCCCGCAAAACGCCCTCCTGCCCCACATGGGGACGGAGAACCAAGACGCCCAACGCACCATGGAAGTCCGTGCACTCACCAATTTAAGAGACTTTTTGGTCGACGGCAAGGGCAAGGACGTGATTCCAGAGTTGCGAAGTAAGCTGTAGAGAATACTCGTTTGAACGTAAGAAGTACAGAAAAACAAATGGATCGATTCTGGATCGTGTCCGCTAATTGACAATATCGTCCGAGCGAGCATGACTTGACATCAGGCAATCGTTCGCTAAAGCTTCGCCCGTGGCGTGATTTGACCATGCCCCACCTCTCCCTTTCCCCTCTCCCGCAACTGTCGTCGCAGAATCTTGCCCGAAGCGCTAATTGAGTCCATCAGAGAGGCACGCGAACACCAGCCAAATGAAATCCACCTTTTCGGAATCTGGCCGATGACGATGACGCCACCGCGCAGTCTCTTGTGCGGCGCCACCCGAGCGGCGACCCAGCTCTGTACTCCCAGTGCGAATGCGGCGACCTCGGGTTGTGCAATGGGTTTTGCGGGTACAATGTATGCTCTGTGATCACGACAATGAACAAGAAGAGATCAACGCAACGCCAGAGAGGTGGGTGGTAGACGAAAAGCGGGATTTGGCGCACCTGGGCAACTCGGTTGCCTCCTCTTGGCTATCTATGCTGACGACGGCAGCGTCGACTACGTCTGCATGTTGCAGAAGCAGTGCTTCAAGTTCTGCCGGAGCCACTGTGTTTCAGATACAATTCGTCAGCGAAAGATCGCCACGATGTAGTCTGAC
Organism: Garcileccinum viscosum; assembly: GCA_038090455.1. Classification (NCBI taxonomy): domain Eukaryota; kingdom Fungi; phylum Basidiomycota; class Agaricomycetes; order Boletales; family Boletaceae; genus Garcileccinum; species Garcileccinum viscosum. The sequence continues at coordinate 7,618 of JBBPMT010000446.1, forward strand.
TTGCCTTGAAAACCCTGTCGAAGAAGGGAATCACTGAGGGCGCACAGACGCTAGCCCGCTTACACTCACCTTATACTTGATGAGCTCTTTTCGTCTATCGATGATAGTGAGGAACCCATCGGCGTCGCTGATTGCGATGTCTCCTGTCTTGAACCATCCATCGGGCGTGATCGCTGCTGCTGTCGCACTAGGATTGTTCAAGTAACCCTGGTGGTGAAGCCAGCATGAGCATGAACGAGATTCAAAGGGTAAAAATAACAGGCCTTCATCACTGTCGGTCCTCGGACCCACAATTCACCCGCATTCTCGATGTTGGTAATGATCTGAGGTGGACACGTGTCAGCACAACAAAGATGACGGAAAGACGTCGTATGCTGACCTCTCCTGCGTCTTCCCGGACGAGTCGGCCCTCGATGTTGGGTAGCACACGACCGACAGAACCGATGTGCGCGTTGGCGTCGTCTGGATGTAGCACTGTGACGGTCGGGGACGTTTCGGTGAGACCATAGGCTGGAACGATGCAAGGAATTGGGTCAGCGCAACCGGGGAACGGCATGGAAATGAACGGACCCTGAGTGACGACAGCGTAAGCGCCCAATTTTTGAAGCCGGTTTCTTATGGCCTCTACGAGGTTTGAACCCAATGGAGCAGCGCCGGAGAAGATCGTGCGAATGGAAGTCACATTATACGTTTCGAGGGCTATCGGCGAAGGGGTGGGCCTGAGCAGGGTACGTGAGAAAGACAGGCACGTACCATCATGACGTGTAAGGACGAGCAACATGGGCGGAACGGTCAAGAGGATGGTGGCGCTATAGCGTTCGATGGCCGCACAAAAGCGCGTAGGATCGAAACCAGACATGATTATGGAAGGTGCGCCGAGCGAAAGGGGGAAAAATAGTGCCTTTATCGAGCCATAGATATGGAAGAAGGGCAGCGGACCCAAAAAAACGTCAGGGTGGGAAGGGCTGGTGCCAGCGGGCAATGTGGATGTCAGACAGGGTATGGTCCTTGGCCAAGCAGGTCTAAGGATCTCGATAAGCGAAGTCAGGTTGTAGTGGGTTGTTTCGACGCCCTTTGGGTTGCCTGTGGTGCCAGAGGAATAGCAGAGAAACAAGGTGTCGTCCGCTCGCTCGCCATCTAGTGGGACTTCGTGAGGCAAGGTGCCGCGCCCCATAAAGGCCTCCAGAGTAGTAAAGCGTCCCTGTTCTGTGAGTGGAGAATCAGGGGCGCCGGTAAGCCAGTGGGAAGTGACCACGACGAGTCTACCACGAATGTCGGACTCGGCACATCCCAGTGAACGGAGGGCGACTTGGGCGATGTGCAGGAGGGACGGGTGGACGAAAATGAGATGAGCGCTAGCGTTGACGTATTGGTATGCAAGTTCTGTGGAGGTGTAGGTGCTGTTGGCGAGGGTAGCACGGAAACCGGCGGCAGCGACACCATGCAAGAGGATGGGCCATACGATGTTGTTTGGGGAGAAGATGAGGACGGTGTGCGAATTAGGTGGACAGACGAGCGGAGGAGGAAGGTCGTGGAGGGAATGTGCGAACTGGAGCGCGTACGAGCGAAGGGCAGCGCGAGAGACGACCGTGCCGGTAGGCTCGTCGATGAAAGCCGGTGCTACACCAGGAAAGCCACCGACGAGGTTGGGTGCGTCAGGGGAGGTGCCGAGAACATGTGCAAAGATGGACCTGCGAAATAAGGGCACGTCTGGGTGCGGAGAGGTCAGTAACATCGCGGTGGACGAAGAGACTCACGATCCGTATGCAAATAAGTTTTGCTTTCAGGGTCCACTCGCTTGAGGTCCTGGTCAATTCGTGCCCCTGAAATATCCCCAGATCCTTCCCATCATATCATCGCTCCCCACGATGTCCTTCTTTCTCTGTGTCGACTGCGGCGGTTCAAAGACTTCTGCCGTCATCGCCAACCATGACGGCAAGATCGTCGGTCGCGCCCTCGGCGGTCCATCTAATTGGTCCTACATGTCCCCAGACCATTTCCAAGACGCCGTACGGACCGCAGTTTCCGGCGCCCTCAAGGCCTGTCTCTCCCCCTCGACCGATCCCGTGTCTTTCCCTGTCCAACCAGGTGTCTTTGCCTCCGCCTGGTTCGGCATCTCTGGCGTAGACTCTTCCGCCGCTGCACGCAACGCCGCCCTCGCTGTCGCACCCCTCCTCAACGTCCCCCTCGCTAATCTTATCGTCGCCAACGACACCCATCTCCTCGCAGCTCCACTCCGATTCCACCCCGACATTGCCCACGCCATAACCGCTATCGCAGGCACAGGCTCCTGTGTCGTCTCCTTCACAAACGATGCCTCCGGTTCCCCCGTACAACTCGCACGCACAGGCGGTTGGGGCTGGATCCTCGGAGATGAGGGCGGCGGATTTCACGTCGGTCGCGAGACTCTCCGGCTCATGATGCACGATCTTGCCTGCTCGACATTGGGTATGGCTCCGCTCCCTAAGAGTGCCCTCAAAGAACGCGTGCTTGCCCAATTTGGCGTCGTTGGCGAGGAGAACGCGGCAGAAGTCCTCCCCGTCGTACACATCCCTGAACCACATTCCCAGACCGCTAACCCTTCCGCGCCACCGTACCAGCAGATCGCGCGGGAGAAACGTCTCTCGCAGCTTAGTCCCTTGGTCTTCCGCGCGGCGTTTGAAGAGAACGACCCGTTCGCGCTCAGGGTGCTCAGGAACTGTGCAGGTGGGCTCGCGGATCAGATCGCAATGTTGTGTCTCGCAAAGGGAGAGGACTCCGTGCTCAAGCCAAAGGGTGTCATCCCCGAGCAGACAGTCTTGTGTTTCGGGGGAAGTTTGGTCGGGATCAAGGACTATAGGGACCTTGTTCTGGACGAACTCAAGCAACGGGGGTGCGTTTTTCGATACATCGAGTACGTCGACGATGCGGCAGCCACTGGAGCAATCAGTCTGGCGGCGTCGGGATTGGGTAGGACGCGTTGATTACATACTCCTACGCACGCACGTGGGCGCCTGCCCTAGAGAAATATTTTCACCATAAATTCAAACGAAACGAAATACTTTTCTTCTTTAGTGCGGCGACACGGCCAACTTTTCCCCATGTTGCTCATGGCTGTGAATCACACACGCGGCTGTTCGAGTGTCAGGCCGTGTCACGAGCAACTCGGACGTCTCAGTACCCATTTATCGCGTCTTCGAGTCCTTCTGGGCACAAGAAGAAGGGACGGGTCGGTGGTTCCGTACATGTCGAATTTATCATTCCGTTCTTTGTTTTCTGGTCACAGTGGCGGGTAGTTTGTAGTGCTGGCGCGAAATGTACACCTGGGTTGTTAGAGATTTGAATTTGAGGCTCCAAGTTTGCATGAAACATTCAGTCAATTTCGCTCCAAATCTAAGATGAATAACAGCTGACTCGAAGTGGCATGCTGCTATATCTAAAGCGTTCTTTTTGGTGACTGCTTTATCTTCTGGTAAGGTTCTGAAAGAAGTTGACGATCGGTGGAGTGAGGTCGCCAGACTAGTTGAGAACGGCCGAAGAGCCATCCAAGCAATGCCCCAGACCTCCGAAAGAAGAAGCTTGGGATAAAAAAGGAAATCAGTCACGGCTGAGTCAGCCGTGATCAATCGACTGGCGGTTTGTCGCAGTAGAACTGATCCTTCGTCCTCACGGTGACTACTGCTCGAATCAGCTCTACATCACACAGTTTCTTCGACAAAACGTTTACGTTTGGGATCAAGATATGGAGAAAAGCGAGACAGGCAGTCTTGACGATGTTCGAGAGAAATTTGTTCGTTTCAGGATCCTCATCATTGGGCGGGCGAATGCTGGCAAGACGACTATTCTCCGCGCGATTTGTAACACTACCGAAAACCCGGAGATCTATGATGGCGCAGGCGGAAAAGTGCGCTCCTGGTTTGGTACATATGAATGACTGACTTACCAAACTGTGCGACTAGATCGATCTGGCCCAAGTCGAGGGATCCAGGGGGGTGAGTATCACTGCATACTGGACTCGGATGTGACGCACATCTTGAACGATGGATACTAGCGCGGAATGCACGACATTGGGGATGAATTGATTTTCCCGGGCAACAACAAATTCGTCTTCCACGACTCAAGGGGCTTCGAAGCGGGTTCTGCATCTGAATTCCAGCAAATGAAAGAATTCATTGCCGATCGTTCGAGCACGACATCTCTCAAGAAACGGATACATGCCATCTGGTAACGGCTTGAATGGTGAGGGAAGTAGGTCACGGACTAATTGTTGTTCCATACAGGTACTGTATTCCGATGGATAGATTGCATCGGGCAATCCAACGCTCAGAAGAAATGTTTTTTGATGAATGTGATACAAGAAATGGTGAGTTCATTTTTAGCAAGGTATATTCGAGCTCACAACTTGTCCAGTACCTGTTATTGTGGTGTTTACTAAGTTTGATGCATTACTGGCTGTAGCCATGAGTGAACTATCCAATGATGACCAAATGCTGCCAAGAAAGGAGAAAGTGGCAAAGGCACATGGGCTCATTGAGAGGATTTTTGATGATGCTAATGTATGGGGTCGTCTCTCTCAGCTGAGGCATGCACCAAAATGGAGTGTTCGGACTGAAGGTACATATCATTCTGTTTTTGGTAAATGATTTGGCTCATGGAATTTGCATGCAAGAGATGCACCAATCAAGTGAAGGATGTAAAATCCTACTGGAAACTACTGCAGGAGCCTTGAATGACAGGACTTTGCAAATGCTATTTGTTACTGCCCAGGAAACAAATGTAGCATTGTGTATTAAGTATGCAGTTCAAGAGTGAGTCCAGGAGGTTGCATATTTATCAAAAGCTGATATTATCATATAAATAACATTCAAGTGTTATAACTGACATAGACAAGTTGTGTCAATCTACACTTCCTGTACATAGCTTGGACATTGTGGATCCCTCAAAATTGGCAAGATGGTTTCCACACTTTTGGGTAAGGTGCTTTTCTATAAATAAAATACATAAATTTGAATGATGTGTATGCTAATTATGTCTACTTTTTTGAGGAATTACAGAAAGCAAGTTATATTCCAGTCAATGTATAAACCACTTTTTGGCTAACATTACTTCATTCTGCTCTGGGAATAACAGTCTGTGAGTTGTATATTGTGGAATATACCAGAGAGTAATAATGTTAATGATATTATGTCCATTTATTGATTTGCAAATGAAAGAATGTAAGTTATGTACCATGAAGTATATCAAAGTTATGATGCTGATGTTATGTCTATCCATTGTCCTGGAAATAACAGTTGGTGAGCTATTCATTGGGAAATGTGCTAGTGCTGATGCTAATGATGCTATGTTCATTTCTTCTCCATTTTGGTCTTGAAGGAACAAATAGTGGGTTGTATATTGTACATTCCAAAATGTGGTGATGCTAATCATATGATTTACATCCATTATTCTATCAACTTGAATGAAAGGATGTAAGTTATCCTTTATGGCAAGTGCCAAAGAGTGCATGACCATTTACTGTTTTGGAACTTATAACAGGATGTGAGTTGTGCATTCTCACAGAGCAGTAGTGTTAATATGATACACTTTTTTTTATTTTGGAAATAGCAGTTTGTAAGTTATGCATTGTAAAATATGGCCAAAAGTGGTAATTGCTGATGATATAATGTTTATTTACACATCAATATATTTTGGAAAAAATATAGTTTGTGAGTTAAATATTGTGAAATATGCCTAAAATAAATGATATTGATAATGTTATATCTATTCATTCTCTATTCTGCTTTGAAAATGATAGCAAGTGAGTTATACACTGCATTATAGTATATGATATAATGCTAATGCTAATCATATGGCTTTCATCTACTATTCTGGAAATACCAGGGAGTGAGTTATATTTTGTGCAATATGCCAGAGAGTGATGATACTAATAATGATGTCATGTCCACTCATTCTCTATTCTGTTTTGGAAATGTCAGAAAGTGAGTTGTGCCTATTAAAAAGTACCATAGAATAGTAATGCTAATGATGCCATGTCCATTCATCAATTTGGAAATAACAGGAAGTGAGTTATACATTGGAAGATATATTAGAGAATAATAATACTAATGATATCATACCAACTTATTCTCCAATTTGTCTTGAAAATAATAGTATGTGAGTTGTATGCAGTTATGAACTATGTCAAGTAGTGGCATTGATGATATCATATTCATTTATTATCTATTCTGTTCTTGAAATAATAGAAAGTGAGTTTTCAATTGTGGATTTTGAAATATATGATAAAATAGTGATTCAAACATATTATTTATATGTATTGTTCTGTAAATAACAGAATGTGAGTTTGATGTTATTGCTTATTCCAAGTGGTAATGCTAGTAATCCCATGAAACTAATAGTATGTAAGTTATATAAAGTTGTGAAATATGCTGGAGATAACTAGTATTGATGATGATATCTCTTTTTGTTCCTTATTTTGTTTTTGAAAATAACAGAGAACACGAGTGAGTTATGCATTATGCATTTCAAGACATGTTATTAATGATAAATCATGTTATATATTTTTTATACACTTTGGAAATGATAGGAGGTGAGTTCATTATAAAATATAAATATGCCAAAGAGTGGCAACACTGATGATATTATATTCGCCATTTTGGAAATAGTTGGTGAGTTATGTAGTAAGAAGTGTGCTAGGTAATAATGCTAATAATATTATAAAATCAACAGTATGTAAGTTACAAAGTGGTGCTAATGATATCATATTCATTCATTCTTCAATATATTCTGAAAATGGTAGGAAGTGAGTTGCATATTAAAAACATGTTAAAAAGTGATGGTGCTTATGATTGTATATGCATACATCTTAAAAATGACAGTTAGTGAGCCATATTGTGAAATTTGTCAAGTGGTGGTGATTTGATAACATTATGCTCATTCACTATCCATCTTGTTTCCAAAAATGATAGTCTGTAAGTTTTACATTGGTGCATTTTAAATGTGTTCTAAAGTAGTCATGACAATTATGTTTATTTGTTTTGTTTTGGAAATACCAGGGAGTAAGTTGTGTTATATGAAAAATATCAAAGCATGCCAGTGATACTAATAATGACATGCTCATTTATTGTCCTGGAAATGGCAGGAAGTATGTGATATATACCATAAAGTGGTGATGCTAACTTTTTCTTTTGATGTATTCTGGAAATAATAGAAAGTGAGTTGTATATTATGATAAATATAAAAGGATGGTAGTACTAATGATGTAATGTGCATTCAATGTCCTAAAAATAATAGTTGGTAAGTGGTATATTGAAGAATCCATCACAATAGTAATGCTAATATTACCATATCATAATCTATTTATCTTTATTCTGCTTTAAACATAATAGAAGGTAAGTTATATATTATCTAGTTTGAAATGAAATGCAAAAGTTACCATTCTAATTATATTATTTCAATTCATTCTTCAATATATCCATTTATCAACCATTTGTGAGTTTATATTTTAAATTGATTTTAACTATAATGATAGTAATGAAATCATGTTTCTATTCTACTATTAATAACAGTTGGTGAGTCATCAATTATCTATTATTTTTTCATATAACAATTTCACATACTTGTTTTTTTTCTGTTTTTGTATTTTATTATAGAATGTGTAATGCTTATTATATTAACATGAACTACCATGATATTCATTTTGTTATTTTCATTTGTATTAAAGACTGTAAGTGATGTTTTACTATAAAAAAAATTTAACTTCTTGTTTTTTAATAAATATAGGAGGTGTATATGATTAAATATAATAAAGCATTCTTATGCTAATGATATATATTTTAAATTTCTCATAGATGGTAAGCTATATATTATTTGTTTTAACTCTATATTATAATTTACTAATTGACTGATAATTTTAAGACTGTAAGTTGTTATATATTATTTTTACTATTTTGTTTATTTTATATTATGCTTAAATTATGC
>JBBPMT010000450.1:0-15508 GCA_038090455.1 Garcileccinum viscosum
TCATATTCAAGGCAAGGGTTAGGGCTATTAATGACTCAGCAAGTGTTAGAGCTATTCCCTCTGGTTCACTTGCAAATGTCAAATCCTTTCAAAATAGCTAAACATTGGGACACTTTTTTGAGCCACTATATGATACAGTATAGCCAGATCCTAAAATTGGAACTGGTTAATTATAGTATAATATTAAATAACTCAGATCAGCATTGTTGAATCATAATGTTACTATTTGACACACTCTTCAAGTTGCTGCCTTCTCTGATCAAATCTTGAATGAAAAAGAAAGTTAAGGGTCTTTACAATACCTTTTTCTTGGAGTATTCCAAATGGAGGTTGTCCTAGCAGCCTTTGACTCGCCTTTAGTAAGTATATAGAATCAGGCTGGCTAACCAACTTCCATGACAAACTTACAACATGGCCTGGTAGGAATCATTCCCAACTTGAATTGAGTGTCTTTTGCTCAAATAGATGTTGTGAACTGGGGTACTACATGAGTGGGAAGGGTGGGAACTTCCTGCCCCATGGGCCATATTGGAGAGGGAGAGAGAATGGCCAGATCATGTCATAATCATTGGCTTTGACTCAGTCTCCACTGTCATGCTGTCATTTCATTTGCAAGTCTCAATTGAGTTTCTTCTGGAATCAGGAATGCCACTCTCCCTACAGCTATAATTATCCTGACCAGAATTATCATGATTTTGTAAATCTTGATCACTCAGGCTATGGTGACTGGGTGCAATGGAACAATCTGGCTTAGCGTGGAATCCACAAGGTTGAGTGGCAGGGGGGGTGGCTCTGGAAGGACATCCCTGAAATGTAAGGGAAGTTGTCAACATCGCCATGGTAATTATTGGGCCAGGCCCAGCCAGGGGCAAGGCCGACTTGGAGGTATCGGGTACCATCTCACTGGCAGGCTGAACGTTGTTGGTCATAGGGGTAGTATCAAGTGACTGTATGGTGATCCCAAGTCAGTATCAATCATTACTAGTAGTAAATGTTGCTTACATTGCAATATAGACCATTTGTACTGATCATTAATGGATCAACGACCTCAGTAGTATGCATCCTCTTGCGAGAATAAGCCTCCTTGGCTATTGCTAGGGCTCTGGCCAACCATTTTTTGCCACTCGCGCAAACCTTCCGATGTCTTAGGTGAGCTAAATCGGTAGATGTCTTATTACAGACACATATGGCAAGAAATGTTTTAGGCAAATCTGCATCCATTGACCAGGACCGCATATACCATGATTGTGGACTGCAAATAATAAGCAGAACGAAATGGGAGGTAAATAGTGCCACTTACTACTACAAGCGTCGGAGATGAGTCGAGTCGAGTGAATCGTGTGGCAGCAGTCTCTACTTGCCTCTTCAAGTCAAAGAAGTTTGACTGTTGTTTAATAGTAATAGAGGGGGATCAATCCAGTAGGCTAGTACATTGGCTTTCTTACAGTGTTTATCAGATCACCAAGGATTTCGTGTGCCTTTGTTGCCACTGGTGGAAGTTACAGAAAGCCCGCACACCTGCTCTGAGTCCCGCGTTGCCAACTCTTTCAAAGTGAGCTCTCCGCTGAAACTTTCTGCTACTGCTGTTAGTACATCGCGTCATCGATAAATTCCGCAGATGAAACGAATGAAGCATTAACCGCACTTTCCCAATTATATCCTGCTTGAATGCAGTGGACAACTCAGCTATTTGCGCAATTGTCATACGTTTTTCGATCAGGTATGTACTAAGTACTTATGAAACATATACTACATAGTAAGTGGAAGACAAAGCACTACCTGTAGTGCGGGCAGAGCCAGGAGGCAGCACTGGGAGAGCGGGGAGATCATGTAGCAAGTACTAATTTTTTCTTGCAGCTGGATCTAGAGCTATCATTGAGGCAGAGGTGACAGAGTGCGTAGAGTGGGGAGATTGAGTAGTGGACTAACTTAATTTGGCAGCCAGCGAAAATTGAGGCAGAGGTGGCTGCAGAGTGCATAGAGTACATAGAATGGGGAGATCAAGTAGTGTACTAAATTTTGGGAGGTGGCTGCAGACCGCATAGAGTGCATAGAGCGGGGAGATCAAGTAGTGTACTAAACTTTGGAAGGTAGCTGCAGACCACGTAGAGTGCATAGAGCAGGGAGATCGAGTGGTGTGTATGTACTAACTTAATTTGGCAGCTGGTGAACCCTTGTCCCGGGAGCTATTGAGGCAGTGGCCACAGAGCGCATAAGAACACGTAGAGCGCGTAAGAACACGTAGAGCGCGTAAGAATACGTAGAGCGCATGAGAACACATAAAGTGCACCACTGGAGCGGGTAGAGTGTGTAGAAGCTATTCGGAATCATTCACTGACAAAATTTGGGGCAAACCGGAAAGTTTTTTTTTGGAAGCCTCCCTTTTGTTAATACAAGTCACAGCATAGCAGAACCTGGCAACTCTACGATGCCATGGATCAGCATCAGTCTGGTGGCAATGCCCCTTTCCAATGAACCTTGCTAAACAAGGTGGATATCTTGGCGGAAACTGCATGCCACTATAGTAAGTGGCTCAAAAGCCAGAACCAAATACAACCACTAGATCATAGATCTTAAGTGAACTGAAAATGTATGAAGGGAGTTGTATATTCTAGATGGAGTTGCCAAAGTGATGGGATTTCCAAATAGTTGTTGGGAACACTAGCAGCAATAGATTGATTCAGGCCACAGAGCGGATGAGCAGATCATGCGATTACTAGTAAGGCATTTGAATCAGGCATATATGATTATGTAGAGACAAAAGACATCCAATGTAAGCTCTTTGGGTCAATTACCGCTCAACCTTGTATTGATCTATGCATGGGATATCCGAAGTCTGATGCTGACTGAACACCAGAGGTTCATGCATACATGACCCACCAGGAGCTCACCCTGGCTCAATTGAGTTGAGACGTCTACACAGTGAAGATGAAATATCAAAGTGTTCACATCGCAGAACTGGAGATGATGAGGACGATCATGCAGGACCAGTTTGAAGAAACTCAAGTATCCCTCAACCAGACCGAGCGTCAGATTGGCCTGATCCGCTAACAGTTGTATAGCAGTGGGAGTATAACAGTCTGTAAAAAACAGGACAATTTCTCTTTGATGGTACACTCTCTCGGGCTGGCATTTTCGATAGGCCTTCAAATTCTAATGGCATCCCAGATTCTTTTGTCAGCATGTCTTATACCTCTCGTTCGCCACAGCCAGATAGGAACCATTGACTATGTGTTATGTATGATGTGATATATGTAAGGATGCTATATGTATTACTGTTACGAGTCAGTATCACAATACCAATATCCCTTGAAAGTGCACCGGAATCTCGATGAATGAACAAAAGGGTGCGCTGGTGGTGGCGTGCGAATGATGGAAGTATGTAGGTGGGGTATAGTTATGGCAAGCAGGTGAGCCACTGCAAAAAGTAAATCGACTAATTCAGAGTGTCCAAGACATGGCTAGTTAGCGGCGAGGACACGACACATCAGCATAAATTTCTGTTAATCAGCATCTTTGCATGACGCTGATGTGATCATTTTGTCTATTAGGAAACAGCGTCAAGGATGCTCATTCGCAGTATCCCCACGGCTCATTTGCAGCGTCCCCACAGTTCATTCGTAGCGTTCCCGCAGCTCATTTGTAACGTCCGAAATAATACTAGCACATATTCGTATCCCTTTGTGGTCCCCCAAAAGTCATGCTATCTTGAAGCTAATGAAGCTGGTGTGATGCGGTTGCACGACTCTTTGTAGATTGAAAGAAAAAACTACCCACAACGAGTATCGAACTCACATCTGAGCTGGGACATATGTACATGCTGAGTAATGCGGTCCGCATCTTTGCCGGTAGACTACACAACCGACAAATAGTTGCTCAATAATTAAATTTGAATAGCTCTGAAAAGACTTCAACAATTTTTATCCTTGCTGAAAACATTTGCCATTGGCAGATCACAAGCATCACTGTGATGCCTCAACTACAGGATGCTCAAGATGAGCGTCACGAATCAGCGTCATGTCCAGACTGGCACTCAAAATCAGTGTCGGTCCGATGACGCTGATTTCACACGTCCCTTGAATCAGCGTCACAGCCGGTTATTTTGCACACATCAGCATCTCGGACGCTCTCAATTAGTCGATTTACTTTTTGCAGTGAGCACAGTCACCATCAGATCATCAACAGGAAAACATCATTGGAATTATACATGTAACAATGAGACAAACACCCAAGGTAGAGGTAACACCCCTTGTGCACACCTGGGCCAAGCCCTTGTCGACAACAGACTCGGACTTGGCAGGGTTGGAGGTCATGAGTAAAATGCACGACCAAGGTCCTTTAGTTGGGCATATGTGTGTCAGTAAATATGAATGCAAGTGTTGGATTATACGCCTACGAGCATACATAGTAGAGCACTCGCATGCCGTTTTCGTATTTAGTTTTTTTTTTACTTCTCACGGTACACCCCAGTTCGTTGTCCACAACAACTGAGGTGAGCTACCTACGTTACATCAATAGCTACAGACGCTAACAAGCACTAGCTCATTCGTTACGTCTAGACACATTCACGAAGCAACTCGTATCAGCAGCTAGTTTGTGCTTGTGTCAGCACGTCAGGCAATGGTGAGTTGGGGGTGAATAGTAGGTAATTGGGGGCAAATGTTGACTCTGGGCCCCAGTGGCAAGAACGGCCGCTACGAGATTCAGGGCATGATCTACCAAATATGGCCCGGGTAAGCTATTGTGGTTAGCATCATTTATTGAATTGATAGCATTAAGATGGGGCACGGGGTTTGAGTCGGAGCCCTCTCGGGAGTGTAATTGACCCAATCTAGGCCACACTGTGCAAGATTACGAATTGAAGTTCGACTAAGTCTGAACAGTACTGCTAAGCGATGATCTAATTACGTGGTTTCCTGATCTGACAGTATCTTCCAGAACTCCCATTATTATCAATCTCAACTTCGAGTCGAGTTTCATACTAAGTTTGGTTCAGCACTCCTTCGAACTATCACCCTGGTGAGCACTTGGTATTCAGATTTTAATGATAAATAGGGGACCACCAAACATTGAGTTATCCGGTCTCCAGTCCCCCTCCGCTCATGTCTTATCATTTTCCAGGTCCTCCTTTCAAAGGAACTGATAATTTGTACACTGTGGTGCATGGACTCAGCAGTCATCCTCAGACGTTTGGCTCTGAGCAAGTAAGTACTCCAAGATTTCTTCTCCCTTTTGAGCTCACTGTCATGTCTCTGCTCACCAATGTACAGGTGGGGTTCATGCCCATGACGGCTCCAGATGACATATTCAATCTTGGCGCACCTTTATCCCATCTTCAATTGAATAATGCTCAACAGGTCCTGGGGAGCAATCAAGGTTCCCAAACCTCATCCGCCTTGAGTGGGGCTGGGAGGCGAGGGTCTGCAGGAGTAATCTATTGCGTGAAGACAAAGTTAATGTGGATCGCACATGTGATCTCCTGACATTGGAGATCATCAAAACCATCGGGTGGAATGTGGCTGCAGAACAGTTGGCCATTACTGGTAAGGAATGTCTCAGTCAAGCATGCACAGACAGTCAACACTATAAGCCGCTATCTTTTTCTTGTTGAAACTTGGGCAGAAACTGATTCTCACATTTTCAGATACCGAATGGGAAGACAATATCATGAGAGATGGTAAGTCAGGCTCATCTTTCGACTGACATAGATGGTTCAAACTCAGGCTGCACTTTTCAGCTTGTCGAATATATTCAGAGCCTCTGCAGCAAGATGGCGAACAAAGCGGAGACTTTCGCGAGGGAATATGAGCTTTCTAACATTGTCAATCTGATGAATTCACTCCAGCCCACACAGAGGAGGACCACAGCGATGGCACACTGCGAACAGATGCTAATGAACACAAACAGGCAGATTTATTATCTCCATCGCCATGACGCAATGACTGTAAGTGCCCAGTTAACCGTTTCGGATCATCTCATTTATAAGTAAGCTTTAGGGAGCCTGTGCCCTCTTCAGAGACCAGATTTTCTGCGAGTATCACCTTGACTTTTGGTATCGGTCTTCCATCTTGCCATTCTATAGAAACCCCGAGGACTTGAAGGCTTGGAAAACCGCACCTTCACGCCTCTTATCTACCTCTGCGAGTGCAGTAAGTGGCATTCTAATGTCTACACTGTAGAAAAATGCGTTAATGCTCAATTTTTTAATGGGCTTGCATGTGGCTTGCGGCGCGTTGCACAGTGTGTAGGTTTAAATACGAAGCCCGCACGGACTATGCATTACAGCATGGAAGATTACAACATGCTGGAAAACCAGATCTACGTGGGTATGCAGGGCGTCCTAGGCCACGGAAACAATATTGTTCATGGAGACTGAGGCGATGCTACAGTATCCCAACTTTGGCAGCGGGGACGGTAAGCTTATCAAAATACACCCACCATCCCTTTCTCATATCTTCATTAGCGCAATGGTGAACAGAGGTGTAACTCTCGAGTTTTTCATACCAACTGTGAAGCAATTAAAGGGTGCGGTGTAACTCACTACCAACTAGTGGCTGGGAGCCGGGCGAAGAAGGCTCAGTGTGGCACCAAGATCATTTGTATATATTTGTACTAGTAGTCCATATCTGTAACATCTGCTATCATATGGAAGCTCGAGTTACTTACTCTTCTTCAATGACTTATCACATCAGGATTGTCATTCATTCCTTACTGACATATTTTGCACACAACGACGATCATTCTCTGTCAAAACGACACACTGGTTCCTGCATAATCAGCTACTACTGGCATGTTTGCAATTCCAACTTGGTTTGAATCAAGCTGCGAAGCTGCCACTATGAACTTGAAGAGGCTGCAGACAAATACAGCCAATTCATTATTCGCCTTGTCCACTGTGACTACCCAGAACCTGGCTGTCACACTACCTTCTCAAAGGAGTCGAGTTCATTCAGCTCCCTTCTCCCTTCCTCTCCCTGCTTGGCCCATCACAAATCGTGCAAAACTTGAAAGAAGATATGTCAATGCATCCTCAGAATAGCTATCATCTTTGTCTCTCCTCTGCCAGGTATGTCATTTCTGACGACGTATATGTTTGACTGGACTAACAATCGTTTTTTGTGACCATTACTAAGAGCTTGTTCAGACACCTTCAGACATGAACGTCTGATCTTGCTGTGAGCAGATCTATAATATCATACATCATGATAATACAATGTATTCAGTGCTAACACAACTCGCACACAGATGTGGTCTGAGCTGATTCTAACTCGAGCAAAGCAAGAGTAGTAACTCAGGAGTTCCATCAGGGGCCACTGAGGATGTTGATGTTTGTCTGACCCAGAGGAATGTAACACAAACCATGGTGGCATGCAGATCACCCTGACGAGCGACGGGAGCTGAACCACGACCACCCAGCAGTCCGAGTCCCACCGATCACCAGTCATAGTATTGAGCGCGGGCGATAATGAGAACATTCAAGCAGATGAGGTCTGTCAGGATCGACGGACTGTCAGCACCCTTATCACTGTTGCCAAGAGTTTCCAGTGCTGCTCAGGACTCAGACGACAACTCGTCCCTCAGAGGTCCGTTATTCTCTGCTCAAAAGAATTGCACTCATCGCATCTGCCGACAGCTCGGACTGCAGAAATGTCCCACTGTACCTGCTCTCCCTGGGCCACAACCATTGCATGCAGTGCTGAAACGTCAGTTTTCCTCTCCCGTCACTGCCAAAGAGTCTCTACCTTGTCTCACGCAACTTGCACCAGGGATGAAAATGTCCAGGTCGCATAGTCGAACAGACTGGGCGCGAGGTCTGGATGGACATGCACGAGGCATGATCCCCGCGTGCTTGCATGCATGGTCGTGTGTAACCCTCACACGACCGAAAATGTACGTCCGCCTTTCCTTTCCTTTCCATTTTTTTTACACTTCCCGCTTGTTCCAATATTCATATTGCGTTGTTCTACATATCTAGATGCCTGTGCCAGCACCCTAGCAACCAACGGTAACGTGGCATTTCCAGAGTCGGTGCGTATCTCGCATCAGACATGCAGACGTTGAATGTGGTGGTGTGGGTGGTCATCATCTGAAGAGCAGTATGCAGTGTTGACATCCAATAGCCAGGGGGTAGAGGGAGGAAGAATGGGCAATGGAAGTTGGAACTGTCAGGAAATACCACGAGGTGGTGTGTGACGACACAGAAGTAGCCGGTGGTGGGGGTGGGGAGAGAGGAGACAGCGGGGGAGTTATATTGGGTTAGAAATATCGGGGGATGAGGGATGGGGAGAATACTTGGTAGGAGGGGCCTGGAGATGAGGCCAGATCTGGCTGTATTAATTCTAGACATTAATCACCGCTCTTCGCGCCTTCTGAATACTCTACATATATGAACTTGTCTCTACTGGAAAGCGGGGTTGAGTCAATGCCAGGAGACTCAAACATTCAAACGTTCACAAGTGAAACCTGGGGCATGAATATTCAGCTACACGCCTGTTATATTTTTCCTCTGCTTGTTTTCTACCTGTTCGTAAACTCTCGCCTTGCATACACTAACACACGAGGTCATTTATTTATGGAACCCCGTGGCCTCTCTCACCATAGTGAGGTGGGTCCATTTTGGAGGCAGCATGTTACTGAAAAATGAGCAAAGATGGGATGCATATTTTGCCTCAAGACGCAGAGAGGGCTCCCAAATGACAAAGATCCAGCCTTGCTGCTATTAAACCTTCTGAGGCATCCGTAAACTCATGATGTACTTTTTGAGCTTTTGAGTGGCTTTTTATCACGTCAGACACCCCGAAAAGCGAAAGAACTGATTCCGATACGGAAAGCCGGTGGAAAGCCGGAACCCTGGAAATCCCTGAAAAGTCTTCACGCAGTCAAAAAGCTTTACCTAGTATATAAACGTAGTACTAATGTAACTAATAAACTATTTTATACCTTAGTAGTTTTTTCAAAGTGAGTTCCAGAATCGAAGTCTGGGCGCTCGAATAACGCCCTTGTCAGTGCGTCAGTCTTTGGAGTTATCCGGTCGTGTGATTGTGGTGATACATTTTGGGATGAGGGAGTAAGTTGAGGAGAATGATGAGGAGGACCAATATATGTAGGACGTAAGCCTGGTGCTTCAGTTTCTTCAGCTACTTGAACTAGTCCAGTTAGGTTCCTCTCATTCCGTGTTATTCCGAATATTTCCGGAATTCCGACCCTTTCCGTATTTCAGGTTCTGTTTTCACGGTTCCAGGATTCTCGTCTATTCCAGAGGTGATCCATGGATAACCACGTACTGGAAGACTGGCTATCGTTTAATCATATCCGCAGTGGAACTTGTAGAACAGCGAATATACCGGCAAACACTGCACCTGGAACTACGGTGGAACAGGAGCTCCGGGCCAGGGGGGCATAGTAGTTTGTGCGGACGGCGGAGAAATTAATGAGCCTCGGACAACATCAGATCTTTCCCTCAACATCTTGAGAAAGGCATGAGCGTGGAAGTTCACTCCGTCCAAAAATATCAATGTCCCATTCAGCTGAGCAGCAGATCTTAAATATTATCGTATAATACGCTGTATATACAGAAAATTCAAAGAAACCTCTGGAGCGATCCATGAAGGTGCATGGTGTCAGCATGTGAGGGGAACTTACCGTCGTACTCATAATAATATTTTTTTTTTGAATACCAGTCATTTTGAATGAATCTGTCACAACCTGAATTTGCTGCTGCCCTTGGGGCGGACCTCCAGGATGAGACGTTGGGGAGAGGAGGCGCAAAGGAGTAGGAGCCTTCGATTTTATGTAGACTTGCCCGTTGAGATCAATAATGCGGTAGCAAAAATAGGTGATAGTCTCGCGGCCCATGCTCTCAAAGATTGAGCTGATGCAAACATGATCGTTACTGCTTTTGCACACAAATTATCTGACCAGTGCTCCTCACACGCTGTACTGGGTAAAATATATTATTAAAAAGGACAAGCAACTGACGGAGACCAGCCGATAATCATTCAATATCTTAGCAATATCCGTTGACAACTCAAATCTTATTTCTGAGCTTCCCTGTCATTCCGACATCTTTCTGGGGATCGAAGTTTCCAGACATTCGGAACGACCATGCAAACCGCTCCATACCTTGTCTGCACCTCCCAATAAATTGTTGGCTGAATGACAATGCAAACCCATCCTGGCCCATCCCATTAACACGGCGTTGGAAGGTGAGGAGGTGAGCAATAATATAGAAAAGTATGCTGAGAATGCCTCGACGTGCTTCTCAGCACTCAACTCACCGTCTCTGATGGCTTGAAGGCATGTTGCACATCGATTTGTTGTTGAAATTAGTGATGTATACTTGTTATTCATCACTAATAGTCGACCTATAGATAAGTTATAAAGTCATTTAGTACCTATTGATCACTACTTATCATTACTAATCACTACCATAAAGGTAAGATTAGTACTAGCCCCTATACTCGAGAATGTCTCGAGTCTATATTCCAGTACTGTTAGACAGTATTGAGAGGCGCTACTAAGGGCTGATTATACCTGCCCTAAGCACCTAATCAGTGGGCTGATTATGCTTAGATGACTAGATATATAACCTACAGATAAAAGATCATTTAATGATCTACACTATAGGTAATGTGTCAATATGATACATCTATGATTGACACATTGTCATCTATAATAGGTCGACTCCTTATGACACTAATACTTACTCATATTTGTTATATTTCACACTTTGCTATTGGTTACTTACAAGTTTCAGTTCATTCCTAACTGATCCTATCTTTTATCTTAGAGTACAAATCTTCGACATACTTTTCTCTATTCAGATGTGTTCTACATACAAGTAAATACTGTAGACCAGTATATAAGGCCACTACAAGTGACCTATACAAATACAAGTTATTCTCTTTGAATATCTTGCTTCGACTGCTTACTCCTCAAATACCGGTGAGTTT
This sequence comes from Garcileccinum viscosum, assembly GCA_038090455.1. Taxonomy (NCBI): domain Eukaryota; kingdom Fungi; phylum Basidiomycota; class Agaricomycetes; order Boletales; family Boletaceae; genus Garcileccinum; species Garcileccinum viscosum. The sequence goes on from JBBPMT010000450.1 coordinate 10,953, forward strand.
CACACTGAGTCTTTTCCCTCGTTGCACAACTGCGCCCAAGGGGATTATCCAAATCCCTTTATTTGTGAATTCTAAGAGTGTGGGCTGAATAATCTATTGTACAAAACAACGCAGACGCTCACCTTCAAGCCAGCTCGTAATCAACTCATCGTCCTTCGGATGCTTGTCCATGGAGTTGATGATATCGAGAAGATGCTACACAGCATCATATGTGTAACCATCAGCGAACAAGGCCTCACACTGAAACTTCTGCAGGGTGCATAGTTCATGTTGTGACTCAGCAAGCTGGTTAGTGAGTTCTTGGATGGCTCTCTTGGCGTCAGCTATTCTTTGCTCCACGTCTTCGCTTGATTCCCAAGGTTCCATCAGTACTTTGAGATTTTTAGCGGTCTTTAGCTCATCGTCTTCGCTCATCGATGTGTCCACCTCAGTCAGCCCTTTTTATCCAGTCAGCTCCCCAGTTCCCAACGATCTTGCCCATGTATATAGCTGACCACCTCTCTGCATATACTTCGGGTGCAACTTGGAAGGCCTTCTTGGTGGGGTAGGTTTGAGTGTGGTACAAATTGGAGTCACCCTCGACAAATTGGTACAACCTGTTCGGAAATTTAATGTTAAGGTGCGTCATGATCGGCAGTTCCATTTGGGAAAGTAACCATGAAAATGATTCTAAGCTTGCAGAGGCATGTGAGAATCCCCAGTTTTGCAAGTTCAAAAAGATGAGGGGTGGACTGAGATTGGGGATGAATTTGAATGTATCGCTCGGAGGGAAGGTGAGCTTGGTCAACACAAGCAAGCGAGAGTTATTTGAGGTCATCTGCATCCAAGTCAGATTTGGGACAACTCAGGACCTGAAGGTCTCTCCAGTTGGCAATGACAATGGCGACGGCAGGATCGTACGAGGGCAGACCAAAAAAAATCAGGACAGGGCCTTATAATGCACATAAAGAGCACAAGTGGCACAAGAGATACAAGGAGTCTTATATTGCGATTATAAGGCTTATACCGTTACCCTCCGGTATCCATTCCCACCAGTCAGGTGCCAGCTACAGCATATGGCAAATCTTGTGTTATTGGACCACTCGCTGATAAGCAACGATCAATTACGTTGCTGGCATCCATGATGCGCCACTCTAATTTACATGATTATGCTGGTCATTCTCACCCGACCTCTGCAAGACGGCTTCATGGAGATGAACCAATGCTTGTATCAGTTTGTTGAGATGCAAGCAATTGACTGATTGGGCATGACATACCTGCCCTGGCTGATTCCTCAGGATTGGAGGATCCGTCAGGAATGTGTCTCTACGGCATAAAATCTTTGACCTGCTGGCAATGCCACTCACAGTAATGGATGGTGGCGGATCTTATCGTTTTTGCGCTGCCCCTTCGGGCCTAGCAAGAGTATTTCCTTGGGTACGACTAAGTTTCAAGATGCTCATTGGCAAGGTCCGGATAGTTCTCGTCTAATTGACACATGCTATAAATATTAGACGTTTTGCTAACAAGCCGCCAGGATGAATGTAATATGCAAATGACTGAAATGATCATGGCATATAGCAGCATGAAGCTAACTTGCACGGAAGTTAATGTGATTCATCACCATTGAGGTATATTGACCGGTGTAAGCTTTACAGGAGTGCTACCATTACTACTAGGAGAATACAGCGAGGTTTACTTTCTGCGCAATGACATCTCTGAGCTGATAACAGATTAGTTAGATGTGGGATCATTGAAGCGCCCCATTGGAAATTGCACTATCCCCACATTGTTCTGTGAGTGCTGCAGCAATGGAGGCCCCGGACATTGATTGTGGACAAAAACTTGCTGCATTTCTGGGTCCAAAAAAATTACTAGAACAGTGGGAGGGCATGAGGATGATGAGATAAAAAGGTCGGATACACAAGCATGGCGGCCTCACCAGTTCCACCATAGGAGAGTCTCATCCACCCTGGCCTTAGCCTGAGTATCCTCGGGGCGTTCGAACCAGTTGACAATGTGATTATAGAAGATGTCGTGCTTGAAGCCTGCATCATTATTTCGCCAACTTTTGAAGCTTGAGAGAGAAAATAAAACTTGGAAAGACCAGGGAATTGGCAACAATGAGTCCACTGGGTGTGCACAAGATACACTTACCTGTACAGCTATATATGTATATGCTATAGCGTGTGGCTGGACAGCCCTCATGCCCAGCAGTATCTTCCCCTTCATCTGGAATACCTTCATCAAGAGACGTAGAGCTTGGTGAAGTAAAAATATGTTTGAACGCCTGCAGTGTGTCATGTCGAATTTCCCATACACATAACATTTCTAGAGAAAAATGTTGAACCTTTAGGAGCAACTTCCCTTTGAAGAGGCCCTTCGACGGATTAGTGGGATCATACGTCCCATCCTGATACAAGAACCTGGGTCATTTATAGGCATTGACGGGGAACTTAGGGTGAAACCCTCAGATATTTTTCCTCGCGCTGTGGAATTACAACGACACATCAATCAGAGACCTGTTTCAGAAAGAAAGCTTACCTTTTGTCGCTCCAGTCGTATTCAACTTGGCACAACAATTCTGCAGTAGTGTTATTGTACAGACCACGGCGGCTCTTTCATCTCGCCTTGATGAGTGTGGGTCGGGAGGCGGCGAGCATTCATTAAGCCAGTGGGCAATGGCCTTCTTCAAGGATGCACTATCGTCACTTCGTGCTGCTTCCGCACCATGTTTGAACTGGCTGTGATGTTTACCATGCTATCTTGGTTAATGATTGTAAAATCCTCACCTCCTTGAAAGCTTGTCTAAGCACGTGTCATTCGGATTGTGAGCATAGCAACTGTGTGATGGATGGCACCCATTTCATGAGCTCCTCGTAGCAATGATACCGACAATTTTCTCTAAACAAAGAGTCAATAAAGTATGCCTAGAGTCAAACGTCGAATTACTCCTCTGTGCACTGAACGGTGTCGACAGAATCTAGCAAGCACCGGTCAGATTGATCGACTAAGGTGCCAATGTCATCAGTCAAGGAGACAAGTCGGCATATAGCTTGCCTGGCATTGATCCGTGAGTCACCGTGACGTCGTCTTGTGGAGTGTACCAGACCAGCCTGCTGTATCAGAGTAATTCAACATACACTTTATATGCGCCTCACAGATCATGATTTTCTTCTTCCAAATGAGCAATTTGTCTCTTGAGTGAAGCTATGGCATTTGCGGTATCATCCAGGAGCTGGGTGTCGGCCATCATGAAGTGAGCAAAAGATAGGTGATGAATGACTCACCTGCCCTGCACATTAAGTACTACCGTACAGCTACAATGCTCCAAAGGTTAGGACTAATTGAAAATAATCGGGAATTCATCACGGAGCTTGAGACGTCACGGTGAAGTGAGCGAAACTGAGGGAAAGTGGTGAGGTAACCTGCATCACTCACAGCGGTCCCGCTGTCAGGGATAAATTTGGAACCGGTCAACGATAGTAATGACAGTCGAATGCAATGAACCAATGTGACCAACTTACCACACAGTGCAGCAATGCCCCCGATTGAATATCCCCTCTTTTGCTTGGGGATTGGAGTAATGCATCGTGCATGCCACAGCGCAGCCAGACCCTAAAATTGGAACTAGTCAATGGTAGTATAATGATCAAATGACTCAGATCAGCATCGTTGGATCATAACGTCACCGTTTGACACACTCTTCAAGTTGCTGCCCCCTCCTCCGATCAAATCTTGAGTGAAACAGAAAGTTAAGGGTCTTTACGAGACCTTTTTCTCGGAGTATTCCAAACAGAGGTTGCCCTGGCAGCTTCTAACTCGCCTCTGGTAAGTATATAGATCCGGGCCGGTTAACTAACTTCCATGACTGACTTACGACACGGCGCAGCAGCAATAGTCTCCAATTGAATATCCCCGAATCTTTGCTGAGGGATTGGAGTAATGCATAACATCCACGATGCAGCACAGTCAGCCCATCGAGGGTACCGATTACATATAATTTAGAGTTGACAGTCAATGAATCGGTGATCAGTGACGACCAAATGTAGTTAACCAATGTGTAACTCGCTTACGATACAGCGCAGATCGGAGGTGTTTGTGCATCAATCAGAACTAGTGATCACACGGTTGAATGAGGTCAACCATTGAATGTGTTAAACGACGGCGGCCACGCAGTGGAGTTCATTACCAAGCTTTTCCAATCGAATATCCCGAGGCTCTTTATCTCAGCATTTTGCAATCCTGGCAGAAGCTAATCTAGAAACTTATCATGAATGTGGGGCGACGATGAAATTTCAAGCCCAGTGAAAACTTGCTATGCTCGATTCGGTCGACATATGTTTTAATGTGCGGAAATATGATATGTTTGAAATACACAGAAGGAGCCATAAATATGCACGAGATGGGACTAGAATCATAAGGATTTTATGATGGGGTGTGTTATTGGCTGCTCGAATGTGCTCCCCGTGTCGCAGCGTACGTCCAGATCAACGCACCTCTGTCTGCTCGTTTCTGCGCCCCACTGTCCTCTTATGCGATCCTGTATCTGCTTAGATATGTTTGAATCTATTCAG
>JBBPMT010000452.1:0-15472 GCA_038090455.1 Garcileccinum viscosum
AGTCGAGTAATACTGGTGGCTGTTGGAGCGCAGCCCGTTTGGAAGCAACATACTCCTGGTACATCCGTCCGCACGTGTTCCAGATGCTCCTCCACAGAGACCCAGGCTCTTGTGACTCTGAAAGAACGCCAAGAAGATGGATGATAGTGAGTGCTGCGCAACAGTACCATCGGAACATGGCCACCACTGATTCTTGCTGGATTCCCCTGTCGGTTTGGTTACAGCGCTTTGCAATTCTCTGCGGAAAATGCATCACAAAAAAATCGTCGGCTAGAAATTGCCGATGTCAGGACCCCGAACTCATCTCACCCATGCCATGCCGACTCACTGTTCCCAATGACACAAAATACCAGATCCTCAGTTGCAAACATTGTATTCGTGTATCTTTTGTACCATTTATTTGTAGTCAGACTTGTTGTCAATGTCCATTCTGTCACCAGAGCACTGACTAGTAGGCATCAGACCTGGAGTGCTGAAAAGCTTATAAAAAAAAGAAATGACCCTTTCAACATCAGCAGCACATACTTGAATGGGAAGCAACATTTTTCCAACACCTTGTACCACCCCTGTCCATGTTTTTTCAAGCAGACTGGTCAGAAACTCAATATAGTTGTCCTTGTTGATAGTGAAGGGCAACTCTTTGACCTTGACTGACTTTTTTTTCCTTCATGATGGCCACTCTGTAAACACCTCTAGTAGCAGTCTTCTTGGGGAGAGTGTAAACAGTCAGTGATACCTTGAACATGTGGACTTTTTTCTCATCTTGAGCAGGCTCCAGTGTTGATGACATGGTGCAGGCAAAGAGACTCAGACTGCAGACATCACACAAATCACATGCATGACAATGCCTCCAGGGTCCTACCTTAGCTGACATTTTTTTTTGTGATGTATTTTCTGCAGAGAATTGCAAAGCGCTGTAATATAACATGTGTCACTCCATACTCACTGGAAGTGGTGGGACATCACTGCAAGAGTTTACAGAAGTTGATAAACTTGTCATTTATGAAAGAAGTCAGAAGTTGATGGATTGACATATGCTTGACCATTTGGAATGATGGCTCTAGTGGCTGCCACCTGTGGGAAAACATCACATATTTATAAAATTTCTCTCTCTTGATGTGGGAATCATCAAGTCAGTCAGGGGTGATCATTGAGAAACAGACTCAGAGCTCATTGAAGATTGAAAGTTTCTTGAAAGTGGCTGCCTGACAAGATTTATTACAAACACAGCTGATAATGGTAAGCATGTGGAGGATGTCATGGATGGTCTGCTCAATGACCATTTGAATCAGAGGAGTCATGTCAAGATATTGACTATGAAACTCTCACATCATCAAGATAAAGTGAGCCAATATATGCATGTTTGAATGAAATGGATGCATTGTAAACTGGTGGATTGGGTGAATTATCCATTGTTGACAACATTGTCTTGAATGTGCCAAATGCTTCCTTGTAACACCTCATGCTATGCAATATAGCATGTTTTCTTTTGTGCCCTTTGTAGTTAGATGGTTCATATTGAATGAGCTGATTGTACAGTTATCCTCATTAGTCTGGTATTAGACATGAATTGATCCATACCATAGTGGCATTAGTTAGTTCATTCTTCAAAAGCCCAACCTACATCTTGCAGCATTTGATGATGATGTCATTAATGTTTAACAAGTTGAGCAAGTATGCAGTTGAATAGTATTTAATGGCCATACCATGGTTCTTGGACTTAATGGTTGTATTGCCATTTTTCTCCAGTTTCCAAATGTAACTTTGTTGTAAATCTGGGGATATCTTTAGATTGATCCAGATGTTGGTATTGCAACCACTCACCAAGCTCCCATTGTGCTTGTTCATCATGAGCACTTGTATTCAGTTGCTCATTTTTTAGATTTTGCAAACATTCAATTGTTTCTGTTATCATGCAATCATCACCTTCAAGAATATCACATATTACTTGATAAGTGCAAGCTTTTGGAATCTTGAACTGAATGAGTTCAGTATCATTATCCTGGACTGAGCAAATACTTCATCTATACCTTGGCTGCAGCACTTAATATCTCATTTACTGAGGAACAAACTAGTGCAATTTCTGCCCATCCTGTTAGCACATATTCCAGAGATGAGGGAGTGAGTGACAATATAGCAAAGTAGGCTGAGAATGCCTTGACATATTGCTTAGCACTTGAGGCTTCATCACTGATCATCCAAAGACCTGACTTGGATATTGTTACGGTTGACATAGTCCCTGAGGGTTGTACCGTTACGTTGTTCCATTCCTTTTCTTTTTCTCACGTCGATTCACCTCTTTTCCTTTCGGCCGATGGATCCCTTCTCTTTTCTCTTCCGTCTTCGGACTAACTTCTTATCTTCTTATTTTTTATTATTTTATCTTATATCGTCTTATCTCCTTATCTTGTATACATAGCCTTCCGCAGCTTCTGACTCATTCTTACTGTGGATGACTCATTTTCCTTCTATGTGATTCCATCGCATTCCATCTTGGTCTTCCTTTTATGTCTTTCTCCCATTCACTGCTACTACATAGCTTGGTCCGTGCACTGCACTTTCCTCTATAAATACCCGTAGCACGATGGTGTATGTTCCTCAGCTAGTTCTATGCAATTCAGCGTCAATTCTCAGCTGCCTCGAGCTCTTGGTGTTCGCACGCAAGATAGAGAGACCCCTTACTCCAACCAAGCTAGAGGCTTGTGGTATTGCTTGACGCTCCCCTTAACCCAAGCTAGACTTGACGGACTCTTTGTGAGATTCTCATCTAGGCTTGTGGTAGTACTTGACGTACAGATCGTTCCCTCGACGCCCAGCGTAACAAAAGAACTAGCTCTTCTCTCACCTCCTGCTTCCGAGCAGACTGCCCAACATTCCGTCCCCCACCTATCGCGGCTTTTGTCCTCCCCCCTCTGACTCTGAAGACTCCCCCGCTCCCTCACGACCCTCGACTCCCCCACCTGCCGCCGCCATGTCCCACCCCGAGTTAAAAGCTGGTCTCCCCAATGCGTTTTCGGGAGAAACGAAAGATGCCAACCACTGGCTGCAGGCCATGAAGGCCTATTTTACAATGAACGCTGCTGTGTATGCAGACAATGCTGTGAAGGTCCTAGTCCTTCTCAACAAGATGACCAAGGGGAATGGAGTTCCCTTTGCGGAAGGTTGGTATGGGAAGATAAACGATAGTGCCATCCCCGCCACCGACAAGACCTTTGCGTGTCTTGAGAAAGATTTCGTTGCCACCTTTTACCCTTTCAACATTGCCTCTGAAGCTCGCCGAAAGCTTCATGCACTTCGCCAGGATACCCGCAACAAGGACAGCGGATTCCAACAGTATGTCGCCGAATTTCATCTCCTCGCTCAACGGGCCAACATCACGGATGAGCCCACCCTTCTCGAGCACCTTGCCTCTGGGATGGATCCCAAACTCGTTGTAATGATCCTTTCCCAGCAGACCCAACCAACCAAGGCAGTGGATTGGATCGAGCAAGCGGCTAAGTATCATGCACAACAACGCCGCATCGCCGATATTACCTCTGGTCGTGGAGGATATTTCAACAGTTCTCGCCCTGCTAGGGATCCTAACGCCATGGATGTTGATGCTGTCCGCCTCTCCCCTGTCGAGAGAGCTCGCCATTTTCAGCAGAATTGCTGCTTCATTTGTCATAAGGTTGGTTGCCATGCCAACAACCATAGTTCCTCTTCCTTGTCGACCTCTTCGTCCTCCCCTCGTTCCACTCCTCGTCCTCCTAAGGGACCCTCTGCCCTTGGGAAATATGTTAACCAGATCGTCGCGGACCGAAATGTTTCTAAGGAAGAAATCCTTAAGGTACTCCGCACCATCTATGAGGAAGAACCCGTAGAAGAAGCTCCCGAAGTCTCCGTAGCCACCACCACTGCCGAAACCTCTGATAGTGAAGAGGGTTTTTGAAAAGGAGAGTTAGTTCGACGTCTTCCTCTCCTCATCATCTTGCACCTGTATTTTGTACCACACCCCATGCCAAGTCAATCCGAATTCCTATTTCCTTATCTGCAAAGACTGGTGTACAAATCGTCAACTCATCCGCCCTCATCGATAGCGGAGCCACGGGTAACTTTATCGATCAATCTCTTGTTCAAACCCATAGTTTTCCCACCTCGAAGATCCCTAAACCTCTCGCTGTTTCTAATGTTGATGGAACTCCCAACCAGAACAGCGTTATCCGCCTCAAAACGTCCCTCTTCTTACGAATCGGAGACAACGAGGAACGTCGTGACTTCTTTGTAATCAACTGCGGAAAAGAAGCAGTCATTTTAGGGCTACCGTGGTTACAGGACGCCAATCCCAACATCAACTGGGGAACTGGTGTCATTTCCATTCCTGATCGCTCCTCTGTACCCAGACTAGACGACCCCGCCGCTATTTCTCAAAGATATTTGGTTCGTTACCTCTCTGACTCCTCCCTCTCGGTCCGAAAGACCACTCTCTCTACCGAACTTGCCATGGAGCAGGAAAAAGAAAAAGTTGTCCTTCTCCCTGAACTTGCCTCTTTCGCTGATGTCTTCGCCAAACCACCTGACGGAACACTCCCTCCCACTCGCCCCTTTGACCACGCCATAGAGCTCAAAGATTCTTTCGTCCCAAAGGTAGCTAAAGTTTACCCTCTTAACCCTAAGGAACGCAAAGCATGTAAAGAATTCATCGCCGAACACCTTGCCTCAGGAAAGATTTCGCCCTCAAAATCCCCTCAGGCCTCCCCTTTCTTCTTCGTTCCAAAGAAGGACGGCTCTCTTCGCCCTTGCCAAGACTACCGCTACCTCAACGAACACACAGTAAAGAATGCTTACCCACTCCCCCGCATCTCAGATCTTGTAGATCAACTTCGTCCCTCTACCATTTTCACCAAACTCGACATCCGATGGGGATATAACAATGTCCTCATTCACCCTGAAGATTGATGGAAAGCCGCCTTCATCACCCCCGAAGGCCTCTTTGAACCGAACGTTATGTTTTTTGGCTTCTGTAACGCCCCTCCTACCTTCCAAGCCCTCATGCAGCATATTTTTGGTGACTATATCGCAGAAGGATGGCTCATCATTTACATGGACGACTTCTTAATCCATAATGATGACCTCTCCCAGCACTGGATCCTCGTTCAAAAAGTTCTCCAACGTGCTTGGGAACATCAGCTATACTTCAAGTTGGAAAAGTGCGCCTTTGCCGCGTCCGAAGTGGAATTTTTAGGTCTCGTTATCAAGGCTGGGTCTTTACAGATGGACCCCACTAAACTCTCCGCCATTGAAACATGGTCCCCTCCTCGATCTGTCAAAGCCGTTCGATCTTTCATCGGCTTTTGCAACTTTTACCGCAAATTTATTCCTAACTTCTCTACTCTCGCTCGCCCTCTTCTTGACCTTACCAAGAAAGACACGCCTTGGGATTGGTCCCCATCCTACGAGACGGCCTTCCGCAAACTCCAATCCACCTTCCTCGCCAAACCCGTTCTAACCATGCCAGATGTTACTCGCCTTTTCATGGTCATGACAGATGCCTCTCTCACTGCCTCTGGTGCGGTACTCATGCAGCCGGATGGCAATGGTGATCTCCACCCCTGCGCCTATCTCTCCCGCACCTTCTCTCCTGCCGAACGAAATTACGACATCTACGACCGAGAACTCCTCGCGGTCATCCACGCTCTTGAAGAATGGCGCCATTATCTTCAAGGGACTGGTCTTCCGGTCACTATTCTCACCGACCACAAGAATCTGACCTATTTCCGACAACCTCGCAAACTCTCCCATCGTCATGCTCGTTGGCAATTCTTCCTTCAGGATTTTGACCTGTCATTCCACCATCTCCCCACTTCTGCCATGGCTCCTGCCGACGCTCTCTCTCGCTGTGACGACATTGATACCTCCTCCGACAACGCGGACGTCACTCTTCTCCCTGACACTCTTTTTGTTCGCACTCTAGATACTGCCATCGCCTCCAAACTTTCTTCTCTTACGTCATCTGATCCCTTTGCTTCTGCTGCCCTTTCCGCCCTCAATGAGGGAACTTCTCTTCTTCCTCGTGCTTCTCGTCTTGATTGGGAATTTTCTGATGGACTTTTATACTTTCGTCATCGTCTTTTTGTTCCTGAACCGCTTTGCTGTGATATAGTTCGTTCCTGCCATGAATCTCCTTCTGGTGGGCATGGTGGTGTTCTTCGTACCCAAAACCTGGTTGCTCGCGACTATTGGTGGCCGGGTCTTTCTACTTTTGTTCGTCGCTTCGTTCTTGGTTGTGCCACTTGTCAGGCCTCCAAGGTTAATACTCATCCTTCCGCTCCTCCACTTTCCCCTCTTTCTTCTTCGGCTACGCGCCCTTTTCAACAAATTTCGATGGACTTCATTACCAATCTTCCTCTTTCTTCTGGTTTTGATTCTGTTTTGGTCGTGGTCGACCATGGGCTTACTAAGGGGGTAATTTTCCTCCCTTGTCTCAAGACTTCCTCCACCGCCGACGTTGCCCTCCTTTTCTTTAAACACATCTTTCCTCGGTTCGGTCTTCATGATCGATGCATCTCTGATCGTGGCCCCCAATTTGCTTCCGCCTTCGCTCGAGAACTGGCTTGCCTTCTGAAGTATGACCTCGCTCTCTCCTCTGCTTACCACCCTCAGACAGATGGAGAAACCGAACGAGTCAACCAGGAGCTGGAGACCTACCTCCGCATCTTCTGCGAAGGAAGGCCTGACACATGGGCCAATCTCCTCCCCATGGCAGAATTCTGCCACAATTCGTCTATTCATTCGGTCACTGGCAAAACCCCATTTTCTCTTATCCTCGGCTACGAACCTCGAGCCTATCCTCCAATCGGCAAGATCTTCCTCCCCGATCTTGAATCTCGCCTCTCCCTCTTATCCGATGCTCGGAAAGAAGCCCTTGACGCTCATGAACGTGCCCAACGCCTCATGAAGGAACGCGTCTCATCCCGCTTTACCCCATGGAAAGTCGGAGATAAGGTTTGGCTTGATAATAAAAATCTTCATCTCCGCTACCCTTCTAGAAAACTATCCCCTAAGCGAGAAGGCCCCTTTGAAATTTCCCAGGTCTTATCGCCTGTATCATACCGTCTCAAACTTCCCCCCACGTGGCGTATCAATGACACGTTCCATGCTTCCAAATTATCTTCCTATCGAGAAACTCTGGAACATGGCCCGAACTTCCTATCTCCTCCTCCCGATCTGATCGATGGAGAAGAAGAATACGAAGTGGAGCAAATTCTTTCCCACAGAGGAACACGTGGCCGCCGCCAATACCTCGTGTCATGGAAGGGTTGGCCTTCTTCGGAAAATACCTGGGAACCAGAACGAAACTTGTCCAACACCGCCTCTCTCCTTTCCGCATATAAAGCCCGATATTCCAAAGATTTTCCCCCATCACTCTGACATGCCTTGTCGCCCCACTCATCGTAACACACCTCCTTCCTCCTACTCCCGCACGTTTGGCTTATCCTATCCCAGTCTTCCTATCATTCCAAATCTTTTTCCTTCTCATGTCCGTGATGCCCTTTTTGCTGCCGTTCTTGAAACTCCTGAGCTCCTTTTTACTTTGGAACAGAATGTGTTTTCTTCTTTGCTTCCACACGCCTCTTTATATAATGGGATTCGTCTTTACCACACGTACCTTCGCCTTCGTTCTTACAATTCTCTTTCTCATTCTTCCTCTTCTTCTACGATACACGCCGCCATTCGTCAAGGACTAATGGACCTTCACTCCAACACTATCTCCATCCTAGTTGACTCTGGATTTTCGGATGCAGTAGCGTCCCTTCACCCTTCTCGTCTATGGGATGTCCTTCGTCCTCATTGGGAGCATCTCACCGACCAGCAACGACAGCTCTATGCTGAAGTAGCTCAGGAACATTCGTCCCCCTTCCCCTCTCCATTTGAGACTGACGAAAACGTCCCTCCGTCTACCAGTCAGCCCTTTCGGACCGATCCCCCTCGAAGGGGGACCCCAGCCCTCTCACTCGTCCCAGTCGTTCTGGAACAGACTTCACCCCACTCTAGCCCTACGTCCTCCAGACTCTCCCTCTCTTCGCCCACCTCTCCGTCCCTTAGTCATCATCAACGAACCTCCTCTCACCCATTTCTCCCAGGACAGCCCTATCCTCGACCAGTTGGAACAGTTCCTTCCCCAGTCATCGTCGACCAGCCCATTCCTGTTCCCCCTCCTCATTTCTCCAACGCTGCACGTAACGATCAGGGAAATTCGCCTACTACGGAGACGACCCCTGGATCTCCTTGTCCTGTCTGTGCCAGCCCGGACCACGCTTACATTCAATGCGTGGCTTATCGATGTGGGCTTTGCAATCAACGGGGACACCCAGCTCACTCCTGTCCTACCATTCACCTCTGTCGACTCTGTGAGACCGTCGGACACCTCGAGTCTGACTGCCCCTTCTGCGGCGAATCATCCAATAAGGAGGACCGCGACATTGACAATGCCATTGAGCACAATTCGGGAGGACATTCGACTTAGGGTTATGTTGGAGTCGGAGTCTCCAAGGTACGAATGGGGTAATGTTACAGTTGACATCGTCCCTGAGGGTTGTACTGTTGCGTTGTCGTATCCCTTCACTTTTTCTCATTTTGATTCGCCTCTCTTCCTTTCGGCCGATGGATCCCTTCTCTTTTCTCTTCCTCCATCTTCGGACTAACTTCTTATCTTCCTATCTCCTTATCTCCTTATCTCCTTATCTCTTATCAGCTTATCTTCTTATCTGGTATACATAGCCCTCCGCAGCTTCTGACTCATCTATACTGCGGATGACTCATTTTCCTTCCATGCGATTCTATCGCATTCCATCTTGATCTTCCTTTTATGTCTTTCTCTCGTTTACTGCTACAACATAGCTTGGTCCGTGCTCCGCACTTTCCTCTATAAATACCTGTAGCATGATGGTGTTTGTTCCTTAGCTAGTTCTACGCAATTCAGCGTCGATTCTCAGCTGCCTCGAGCTCTTGGTGTGCGCACGCAAGATAGAGAGACCTTCCCTTTATTACGACCCTCGTTAAACTCCCTTTCTTTTTCCTCATCGATAGATATTTCCTCGGTCACGTGACTTGATATTCGTCACATGACACATCACGTGACCTCACGTGACCAGCTTACATAGATAGATACGTCATAGGTCTAGACCATGACATCATAGCACGTGTACACCTCATGTATAGGAACTCTCCCACAGTCGTGTGAACACTCTAACCACATATAGTAACTCTAGATAGCTTATCGTAGACATAGGCCGACCCTCAAGTGGTCCGTGCACAATCATGTATAGTATATATAGTATGAATAAAGCACCAGCAGACCTCAGTCTGTTCTGGTTAGTTCCCCGCTAGCTTATACAGTCCCCTCATCATAGTTTGTCTTGTCGAAGTACCATAGCTCACGCTATCGGTTGCTTTCATAAGAACAGACTCTCCATTTGCTATCCTACTTCGACACCAGTCTCATGTCACCCCACTCTTATACTCTTCTTCGATTGCATAGTCGGATCCCAGACTTAAGGGAAAACTCGCGATAGCCAGCGATAAGGCTCTAGCTGGACAGCAGCTGGTTATACCGTTACCATAGAAGGACTGCGACCTTCTCTCCACCGCATTCATACGCTTGTCCGGCGTAACCACTAGTTCGCTTTGCTGGGGTAGACCTCATTTGAGAGGATCCTTTCAGCCGCTAGAAAATAAGGATCCATCCCTTAGCACATATTGGGTCAGTGCAACGGAGACAACCGTGCAAACCCCGCATAGTGAGCTTCTACAGGCTTAAGACTCACAGCCTCATCGAGCTAAATCGAGAGCCGTAGCCAGGCAGACACCCGGTTCCCCCACTCACAATCGACACTCAGGAGTTACTGTGCGACCGCGACGTACAGGAGTTTTTTTTCTCACAGGCATTATATGGACTTTAGCGATCTATACGGAGATGATTGGCGCGCCCTCCGCAACCGTAACTACATAGCAATCTCAACCGACATCTCAGAGCGCCTTCCCATTGACGAGGATTTCGATCCCAACGACACTATCGTAAGAGACGCACCCTACTACATAGACTTCGCCCCCGACTTCCCCGCCTGGTTGCAGCACGAATTCTTGCAACATCATCTCGACCAGACCCCCGTCCTCCTCGACGACACTCTTGACTTCTACCAGTCACAAATCGAATTCAACTACATAGATTATGTCAGGACTCTTCGACTGCCCTCCCTCACCACTGGACCGACCGTCCAGCAGCCACAGCAACACCCCGACACTGACTGCATCCCGCGCCCGGCCCCGCGACCCCGGTGCCCTACTCGCAGATCAAATAGAATTGCTAACCGAGCGAATGGCACAAATAATGCTCCGGCTGGAACAGTCGGAACAAGAGAACCGAGAGCTGCGGGACCAGCTCAACCAAGACCGAGAGGACCTCGGGAGGACCAGCGACGCCGAGGACCCGCTTGGCAGGCAAGGGAAGCGCGCAGAGGTCGTTAAGGACCCCGGACTATTCGATGGCACATATGGAAAGTTCGACGAATGGTGGACAAAGATGCTAATATTTCGAGAAACAAACCTGGATCAATTCGGCGAACACAAGCTGAACGGCGAGAAAAACTGGAACTTAGCAGTATTCTCCAGGATAGGCACCGACTCCGAAAAAGATAAAAACGGTGCAGGCGCTTGGGCAAGAACCAAGCTCAAAAAGCGCCGAGATGCCAGCATCCCATGGCTACCCTGGAGAGAACTGGAAAAGCTCCTATCTGGCCGGTTCAAAATCGGCAACAAAAAAGATATCGCCATAAAAAAGCTGATGAGTTGAAAGCAATATAGGAACGAGCGAACGCAAGTATTCCTAACGCAATGGCTGGCATTGTACGACCAAGCCGAATGCACAGAAAAGATGGGTATCGTACTACTCGAGCAAGGCGTCCGACAGGACATTATCAAGCACATGTACATGCAGAAGGAACGCCCCGCCTCGCTATACGAATTCGTCATGAAAGTGCAGGATTATGCGAATGCAATAGAAGCTTTCGAATCAAGATTCGACGGAACTCGATCTCGGTCCACCAGGGACCCCAACACAATGGACGTAGACGTCCTCAACTCTGACAATCGCGAAGACATAGGCCGATCTTCGCGAGGCTGCTATAATTGTGGCAAAAAAGGCCATATGGCACGAGATTGCAAGGCCAAGAGCACGGCCTGTGCAGAATGTGGGTTTAGGAGAGGGGGGCACTGAAAGGAGTGCTCCAAATTCAAGTCGAAGAATGCACGAAGAGCAGAAGGAACTGCTTCAACAAATCAAGATTCCGTGCAACGACCCCTAGCCACTCTCTCCAACCCGGCCAAAAATAACCAGGTAAACTGGCAAGGCGCCATTCGTGGCATGGACTTAGAGGCCGCTAGGGCCTACTTCAGAGATCTCGAATCGACCCAGGGAAAAGAGTAGGCTTGGACACATCGGGTAGTGTACCAAGCAATACGGACCCTAATTATATACATAGTTCCTCTCCTCATTTCTTTTCTTTAGTTCCATCTCACTCGAGGGTGCGACGCCAAGATAGTGCTCACCCGTCTCCCTTATCTACCTCGAATTCATTTTCTGTACTTGATAGCGATTGTAACCTAGATAGCGATACCGATTCTTCTTCCGTATTTAGTTTTGAATCTACCGAAACGGGGATCTCCGAAAAGGAGCTTGGTCACTGGGAAGTGACACTTAATTCCGTTTGTACAAAAAATAAAAATAGTTCCACCTCGAACCCGAACGAGCGAAAAGTGCGCACACTCAAGCCACTTCGTGAGCTATTCATAAAAATCGACATAATAACAAAAGCCACAAAAACAGCCGTAAACGCCCTGCTAGACAGCGGTGCAACCGGCATCTTTATCGACACCACATGGGCAAAAAGGGAAAGAATCCCATTACAAAGCCTCAACCAAGTTGTACCGGTTTACAACGTAGATGGAACGGTTAACTCAGCCGGCGGCATAGCATACACCGCCACCATCATAATAGACTACCTTGGACACCGCGAAAAAGTAACAGCGGATGTCACCAATCTAGGCAAGAACCAAATGATACTCGGATATACATGGTTACGAGAACACAACCCTTCCATTGATTGGACCAAAGGAACGGTGACCATGGATTGCTGCCCCACGTCATGTGCAGCACTACATCATAGCTACATAAATAGAATGGAATCCCACGAGCAAGCTTACGGATATCACATCAGTAGAACCGATAACGGCAAATATGAACCAGCCGATGCATCCGAAGCCAAAAAACTCGTGCCATCAGAGTATCACGATTTCATAGACGTCTTCTCGAAGAAGGCAAGCGAGCGCATGCCAGAACACAAACCATGGGACCACGTGGTAGATCTGAAGCCAGATTTCGTGCCAAAAAAGGGTCGATTGATCAAGTTATCTCCCCAAGAACAGGACGAAGTCAAGGCGTTCATAGACGACCAACTCTCGAAAGGGTATATCAGACCCTCTAAGTCACCACAAACGTCACCTGTGTTCTTCATCCCAAAGAAAGATGGAAAAAAGCACATGGTCATGGATTATAGATATTTAAACGAAGGGACTGTCAAGAACAACTACCCTTTACCCTTGATCTCGCAAATCATAGATAAACTAAAAGGATCTAAGATCTTCACTAAAATGGATCTCCGATGGGGATATAATAACGTGCGGATCAAACCAGGCGACGAATGGAAAGGAGCCTTTGTCTGTTACCTCGGGGCTTACGAACCCCTCGTTATGTACTTCGGGATGTGCAACAGTCCAGCCACGTTCCAGCAGATGATGAATGAAATCTTTGCAGATATGGATGATTGCATCATCATATACCTTGATGATCTGTTAATCTTCTCGAAGCACGACAATATAGCCAAACATAGGGAGACCATGAAGAAAGTCCTATAAAAACTTCGCGAAAATGACCTATTTGTCAAACCAGAAAAGTGTTTCTTTGGAGTCAAACAGGTAGACATGCTGGGCATGGACGTTAGCGAACACGGCGTATCAATGAATCACGAGAAAGTCAAAGGAGTTATGGAATGGCCAGCGCCCACTACCGTCAAAGGAGTCAGAAGCTTCTTGGGCCTCGCCAACTTCTATCGCAGGTTCATTGATAACTATAGTTTAATAGCAAGACCGCTACACGATCTCACCAAAAAAGATCAACCCTGGAAATGGGAAGCGGCGCAACAAGAAGCTTTTGATAAGCTTAAAGAGGCATTCACCACCGCCCCGGTACTAGCATACCCGGATGACACAACCCCATATAGGGTAGAATGCGACGCATCAGATTTCGCTATAGGAGCAGTGCTCTCTACCAAAATAGGCGATAAATGGCATCCGGTCTCATATATGTCACACTCCATGACACCGGAACAATGCAACTATACTATAGCTGACAAAGAAATGCTGGCCATTATCCTCACTCTCGAACAATGGAGGCACCACCTAGAAGGAGCATGCCACCAATTCGAGATATGGACGGATCATAGGAATCTTCAATACTTCATGAAAGCCCAAGACCTTAACAGGTGTCAAGCACGATGGGCACAGTACTTATCTAGATTCGATTATATCTTGGTCAATAAGCCAGGAACCTCGATGGGAAAAGCCGATGCCCTTTCAAGAAGAGAGGACCACATGATCGGAATAGAAGATGACAATAAAAGCACCACAGTCATCCCAGCACACCGCGTCAGATCTCTTGAAGAGATCGAATTATTCAATAGAATCAAAATAGCGCATTCAGGGTTAAAAGCCCCTGATGGGACGATCCTCCGTGAAGGATTATGGCACTACCGAGATAAGATCTGGGTGCCGATCAAGCATAGAAGGGGGGTAATTACCCAATTCCATGACCACCCCTTCTTCGGACATAAAGGAGCTGAAAAGACGCTCGACTTTGTCACTCGATACTATAGTTGGCCCGGAGTCAAACAAGACATCATCGACTACTGTAAGTCGTGTGATAGATGCGCACGCATGAAAACCTCAAACCAACCACCAGCCGGTTTATTGCAACCTTTACCCATAGCCGAAGGACCCCGGAGATCCATATCAGCAGATTTCATTACGGGATTACCCGATAGTAAAGGCTTCGACGCCATTCTCGTCATAGTAGATCGCTTCTCCAAAGAAGTCGTCCTCATTCCCACGAACAAAACGGTCACCGCCCAAGGCACAGCAGAGCTGTATCGTGACCACGTGTGGAAATATCATGGATTACCCAATAGCTTGGTCAGCGACCGAGGCCCCCAGTTCGCATCCCAGATGATGATGGACTTATTGAAACTACTAAAGATAGAAAAGAAAATGTCCTCAGCATATCATCCTCAGACCGATGGACAGACAGAACGGATCAATCGGGAGTTGAACCAATATTTGCGTCTATATATAGCCGAGAAGCAGGACACGTGGGCAGATTGGCTCGCCATCGCCCAATTTAACTTCAACAACACGAAATCGTCGTCAACTGAATATAGTCCCTTCCAGTTAACCAAAACCTATAGCCCACGCCTCGGGGTAGAATCCAAAACCGTAAAAGCCCCGGCGGCTAAAGAATTCGCAGATGAAATCTCGAACTCGCACGACATAGCCAAAAAGAACCTGGAACATGCACGTCAACGAATGAGTCAGCAGGCTGACAAACATAGAAAACCGGCTCCCGATTACAAAATCGGAGATCTTGTACTCCTCTCGACCGATCACTTGACGTTATCGGACCGGCCAGCCCGGAAACTCACGGAAAGATGGATAGGACCTTATCAGGTCATCGACGTATATACCAATGCCATCAAACTATTGTTCCCAAAATCGAACCGAGCGCACGACGTTGTCAATGTGTCTCGTGTTAAACCCTACATAGAACCCCTTGACGGACAACCAGTCATACGCCCTGGTCCGGTATCGGTTAATGATGAAGGCGACGACGAGTACGAAATCGAGTACATCGTCGATAGTAGACCCATAGGCCGAGGATTCCAGTACCTCGTTCACTGGAAAGGATACGACGAAAGCGATCGTACCTGGGAATCCGCGAGCAACCTTAAAAGGTCGGCTTCGAAAGCCATCGCAGATTTCCATCGATTGAATCCCGCGGCACCTCAGAAATTGAAAATGGCGCGTGAACTGTTTGACACAGTTTTCAGTACTCCCCTTGTGAATTTTACCTCGGGACATTGTACTCCGCCCTCATCTCCGACTCGGTCTTTTGCGGATCTGGAATCTCTGCTCTAGAAGGGGGGTAATGTTACGACCCTCGTTAAACTCCCTTTCTTTTTCTTCATCGATAGATATTTCCTCGGTCACATGACTTGATATTCGTCACATGACACATCACGTGACCTCACGTGACCAGCTTACATAGATAGATACGTCATAGGTCTAGACCATGACATCATAGCACGTGTACACCTCATGTATAGGA
>JBBPMT010000453.1:0-15437 GCA_038090455.1 Garcileccinum viscosum
TAGTATATAAATTGCAATGCAACGACCAGCAGACCTCAGTCTGTTCTGGTTAGTTTCCCCTAGCCTTTACATGCCCCCTTTCTATAGTTTGTGATTATCGAGGTGACTTAGCTGCATAGGCTACGGTTGCTTTCATAAGAACAGACTCTTCCTTCTACCTCACCTTACCGGCACCGTTACGTGCCACCTCAACTTTACTCTCATCTCGTCATACGCGGCTCCCAGCGTTAAGGGACCTGTCTCGTTCTACTCGCGATTGCCAGCGATAAGGCACTAGCTGGATAGCAGCCAGTTACCCCGTTACCGTAAAAGGACTAGCACCTTTTCTCCACGCTATATATACGCTCGTCCGGCGTCACTTCGGTTCGCATTGTCAGGGTAGACCACATTCGAGTGGACCCTTCTGACCACCAAAAAACAAGGATCAATCCCTTAGTCCATATTGGGTCAGGACAGCGGACGAATACCGTGCAAACCCTCGCATCGCGATTTCTACGAGTTTAAGATTCGCAGTCTCAGCATACTAAAATGTCAGCCGTAGCCAGGCAGTACCCGGTTCCCCCACCTACCCTCGACAACCGTGGAGTTACTGTGCGACCGCGACGCATAGGAGTTTTCCTTTAACAGTGAATGGACTTTAGCGACCTATACGGTGACGATTGGCGTGCACTCCGCAACAAGAACTACATCGCAATCTCAACAGATATATCCGAATGCCTCCCTATAGACGAAGAATTCGACCCTAACGATGTCATTGTTCGAGACATACCCTACGCCATAGAATTCGCCCCAGACTTCCCCCTTTGGCTCCAGAACGAATTCCTGGAACACTGCCTTGATAAAGCACCCATACTAATCGACGACACCACCGACTTCTATCAGTCACATATCGAATTTAACTACAATGAGCAGCCTATATGACCTTCCCTCAGATGAAGAAATGACAACCCCCACCATGAGCCAGCGTCGCCTCGGCTCCACAACAAGCAGCGGTGCCCGACTCGCAGATCAGATCGCATCGCTAACTGAATTGCTGCAGCAAATGATGGACTGTCTAACAGCAACAGAAGAGAGGAACAGAGACCTGGAGGCCCGACTCGACCAAGAGCGGGAAGAACGAGAAGACCCACTGGCCCGAGGGTTCGACGAACCCAAAAGTAAAAGAGCCAAAGTGGTCAAAGACCCAGGACTGTTCGATGGCGCATACAACAAATTCGATGAATGGTGGACGAAGATGCTAGTCTTCCGAGAAACCAACTTATCCATCTTCGGAGAACAAAGGATGGGTGGTCAAAAAGACTGGAATCTCGCAGTTTTCTCGAGGATAGGTGTCGAGTCTGGTGAAAAGGACAAAAACGGTGCTGGAGCATGGGCTCGCACTGAAATCAAGAAGCGGCGCAACAACAACATGCCTTGGCTATCACTGGGGCAGATCGAAAAACTGCTCAACGACCGATTCAGAATCGGCAATGAAAAGGAAATCGCCACAAGGCGACTCATTGCCTGCAAACAAGGTCGAAATGAGAGGACCCAGGTCTTCCTCACCCAGTGGCTGGCTCTCTTTGATCAAGCTCAGGTCGAAGAAAGCACAGGCGTTATGCTTCTCGAACAATCGGTCCGGCAAGACATCGTTCGTCACATGTTTATGCAAGGAGAAAGGCCCGCTGGCCTCCACACTTTCATTAGTGTGGTACAAAAATATGCCAACGCAATAGAATCTTTTGAATCCCGGTTCCAAGCGAACCAATCAAGGTGCGACCCAAATGCTATGGAAATAGATCGCGCACAATCCGACAACCGAGAAGACATTGGCCGGTCTACTCGGGGCTGCTACAATTGTGGCAAAGAAGGCCACCTTGCTCGCGATTGCAAGGCCAAGAGCACTGCATGTGCTGAATGCGGATTCCGCCGAGGGGGACACCGAAAAGAATGCTCCCAGTTTAAATCCAAACGAGTACGTGCCGCAGAAGGAACTGCCCAAACAAACCAACATGCCGTACCATCTCCTCCGCCCCTCGCAACACTCTCCAACCCGAGGCCAATGGGTCAACCGAATTGGCAAGCCGCAATACGCGGTATGGATTTCGAAGCCGCCCGAGCATACTTCAAAGACCTCGAGGCACACCAGGGAAAAGAGTAGAGTCGACTATATCAGGTAATAGTTCAACTAATACGGACCCTAGTTACGTTTCTTCTTCTTCAAAAGACTTTTTCTTCTTAGTACCAGATCGATCGAGGGTGCGATGCCAAGATAGTGCTCACCCGTTCTTTTTACCTACATCAAATAGTTTCTCCGATCTTGACTCCGATTGTAATTTAAATAGTTCTTCTCCGTCGTCTCGATGTGGTAGCCTACCAGATGACTTAACCGAAGTGGTGATCTCTGAAAAAGAGCGCGGTCACCGGGATGTGACGCTTAATTCCACTTATACACAAAAAAATAAAAATAGCTTGTCTTCGAACCTGACAGAGCGACGCGTGAGAACCCTGAAACCACTCTGCGAGCTATTTGTAAAAATTGATATAATTACGAAAACAACAAAAACAGAATGCCAAGCCCTGCTAGACAGCGGCGCCACCGGCATATTTATCGACTTAAAATGGGCAAAGGAAAACAGAATTCCAATGCAACCTCTCGACCTAGTAATACCTGTTTACAATGTAGACGGAACAGCAAACTCAGCAGGAGGCATAGCATATACTGCCTCGCTGATTATAGATTACCAATGTTACAATCGACATTGTCCCTGAGGGTTGTACCGTTGCGTTGTCTCATCCCTTTTCGTTTTCTCACGTTGATTCACCTCTCTTCCTTTCGGCCGACGGATCCCTTCTCTTTTCCCTTCCTCCGTCTTTGGACTAATGTCTTATCTTCTTATCTCTTTATCTCCTTATCGGCGTATCTCTTATCGTCTTATCTTGTACGCATAGCCTTCCGCAGCTTCTGACTCATTCTTACTGCGGATGACTCACTTCCCTTCCATGCGATTCCATCGCATTCCATCTTGATTCCCTTTTACGTCTTTCTCTCGCTCACTGCTACGACATAGCTTGGTCCGTGCTCCGCACTCTCCTCTATAAATACCCGTAGCACGATGGTGTTTGTTCCTTAGCTAGTTCTACGCAATTCAGCGTCGATTCTCAGCTGCCTCAAGCTCTTGGTGTGTGTACACGCAAGATAGAGAGACCTTCCCTTCTTCCAAGCTAGACTTGACGGACTCTTCGTGAGATTCTCGTCTAGACTTGTGGTGGTACTTGACGTACAAGACTTTCAACGCCCAGCGTAACAAAAGAACTAGCTCTTCTCTCGCCTCCTGCTTCCGAGCAGACCGCCCACCATTCCGTCCCCCACCTACCGCGGCTTCCGTCCTCCCCCCTCCGACTCTGAAGATTCCCCCGTTCCCTCTCGCGCTCCCACTCCCCCTCCCGCCGCCGCCATGTTCCGCCCCGAGATTAAAGCTGGTCTCCCCGATGCGTTTTCGGGAGAAACGAAGGATGCCAACCATTGGCTGCAGGCCATGAAGGCCTATTTTACGATGAACGCGGCTGTGTATGCCGACGACGCTGTGAAGGTCCTAGTCCTTCTCAACAAGATGACCAAGGGGAATGGAGTTCCCTTTGTAGAGGGCTGGTATGGCAAAATAAATGATAGTGCCATCCCGGCTAGTGACAAGACCTTTGCGTGTCTTGAGAAAGATTTCATTGCTACGTTTTACCCGTTTAACATTGCCTCTGAAGCTCGCCGAAAGCTTCATGCGCTCCGCCAGGATACCCGCAACAAGGATAGCGGATTCCAACAATATGTCGCCGAATTTCGTCTTCTCGCTCAACGGGCCAACATATCGGATGAGCCTACCCTCCTCGAACACCTCGCCTCTGGGATGGATCCCAAACTCGTCGTCATGATCCTCTCCCAACAGACTCAGCCTACCACGGCTAAGGAATGGATCGAGCAAGCGGCTAAGTATCACGCCCAACAACGCCACATCGCCGATATCACCTCTGGTCAAGGAGGTTATTTCAATAGCTCCCGCCCCACCAAGGACCCTAATGCCATGGACGTTGACGCTGTTCACCTCTCCCCTGTCGAAAGAGCCCGTCATGTTCAACAGAACCGCTGCTTCATTTGCCATAAGGTTGGCTGCCGAGTCAGCAACCATAGTTCCTCTTCCCCGACTCCTTCGTCCTCGTCCTCGTCCTCCCCTCGTTTTACCTCTCGTCCACCCAAGACTCCCTCTACCCTGGGAAAGTATGTCAATCAGATCGTGGCTGACCGAAACATCTCCAAAGAGGAGATCCTTAAGGTACTTCGCACGGTCTATGAAGAAGAACCCCAGGAGGAATCCCCTGAAATCTCCGTAGCCACTACCACCGCCGAAACCTCTGAAAGCGAAGAGGATTTTTGAAAAGGAGAGTTAGTTCGACATCTTCCTCTCCTCATCGTCTTGCACCTGTATTCTGTACTACCCCTCATGCCAAATCTATCCGAATTCCCATCTCTCTATCGGCCAAGGATGGTGCACAAATTGTCGACCTCTCTGCTCTGATCGATAGTGGAGCAACCGGTAATTTTATTGATCATACTCTAGTCAAGACCCACCGTTTCCATACCTCGAAAATTCCCAAACCTCTCGCTGTCTCTAATGTCGACGGAACCCCCAACCAGAGCGGTGTCATCCGCCTCAAAACAACCCTCCGTTTGCGAATCGGAGACAACACCAAACTTCGTGATTTCTTTGTGATCAACTGCGGAAAGGAAGCAGTTATTTTAGGTCTACCATGGCTACAGGATGCCAATCCAAACATTAACTGGGGAACTGGTGTCGTTTCCATTCCTGACCATTCCCCCTCTCCTCGACTAGATAATCCCGCCGTCATTTCTCAAAGATATTTGGTTCGTTACCTCTCTGATTCCACCCTCTCGATCCGAAAGACCACTCTCTCCACCGAACTTGCCATGGAACGGGAGAAGGAAAAGGTTATCCTCCCTCCTGAACTCGCCTCTTTCGCTGATGTCTTTGCGAAACCACCTGACGGAACACTCCCCCCCTCTCGTCCCTTTGACCACGCCATAGAGCTCAAAGATTCTTTTGTCCCAAAGGTAGCTAAGGTTTATCCTCTTAACCCTAAGGAACGCGAAGCATATAAGGAGTTCATCGCCGAACACCTTGCCTCCGGAAAGATCTCGCCATCAAAATCCCCTCAGGCTTCCCCTTTCTTCTTCGTTCCAAAGAAGGATGGCTCTCTCCGCCCGTGCCAGGATTACCACTACCTTAACGAACATACTGTAAAGAATGCATACCCACTACCCCGAATCTCCGACCTCGTTGACCAACTCCGTCCCTCCACCATTTTCACCAAGCTTGACATTCGTTGGGGATACAACAATGTCCTTATTCGTCCCGAGGATCGATGGAAGGCTGCTTTCATCACTCCTGAAGGTCTCTTTGAGCCCAACGTAATGTTTTTCGGATTTTGCAATGCTCCTCCTACCTTCCAAGCCCTTATGCAGCATATTTTTGGTGACTACATCGCAGAAGGATGGCTCATCATTTACATGGACGACTTCCTGATCCATAACGATGACCTCTCCCAGCATTGGATCCTCGTTCAAAAGGTTCTCCAACGTGCCCGGGAACATCAGCTATACTTCAAGTTGGAAAAATGTGCTTTTGCTGTGTCAGAAGTGGAATTTTTAGGTCTCGTGATCAAGGCTGGGTCTTTACAGATGGACCCCACTAAACTCTCCGCCATCGAAACCTGGTCCCCTCCTCGGTCAGTCAAGGCTGTTCGATCCTTCATCGGCTTCTGCAACTTTTACTGCAAGTTTATTCCCAACTTCTCCACTCTCGCTCGCCCTCTTCTAGACCTCACCAAGAAAGACGTCTCTTGGGATTGGTCTCCCGCTTGTGAAACAGCATTCCGACACCTCCAATCCACTTTCCTCGCTAAACCCGTCCTTGCTATGCCTGATGTCATTCGTCCCTTTACCGTCATGACAGATGCCTCTCTCACTGCCTCTGGTGCGGTACTTATGCAGCCGGATGGCAACGGCGATCTCCACCCTTGTGCCTATCTCTCCCGAACCTTCTCTCCTGCCGAACGTAACTACGATATCTATGATCGAGAATTTCTCGCTGTCATCCACGCCCTTGAAGAATGGCGCCACTACCTTCAGGGCACAGGCCATCCTGTCACCATCCTGACCGATCACAAGAATCTAACCTACTTCCGCCAGCCTCGCAAACTCTCTCGTCGCCATGCTCGATGGCAATTCTTCCTCCAAGACTTCGACCTTTCCTTTCACCACCTCCCCGCTTCTGCCATGGCTCCGGCTGATGCTCTTTCTCAACGTAATGATGTCGACACGTCTTCCGATAATGCCGATGTCACCCTTCTTCCTGACACTCTTTTCGTTCGCACCCTCGACACCGCCATCTCTTCCAAACTTTCTTCTCTTACTACTTCGGATCCTTTTGCTTCCGCCGCTCTCGCCGCCCTCAATGAGGGAACTTCTCTTCTTCCTCGCGCTTCCCGCCACGATTGGGAATTTTCTGATGGTCTTCTATATTTTCATCATCGCCTTTTTGTTCCAGAACCTCTTCGTAGGGATATTGTTCGTTCCTGCCATGAATCTCCTTCTGAAGGTCACGGTGGTGTTCTTCGTACCCAAAACCTGGTCGCTCGCGACTATTGGTGGCCGGGTCTTTCCACTTTTGTTCGTCGTTTCGTTCTTGGATGTGCCACTTGTCAGGCCTCCAAGGTTAATACCCATCCTTCCGCTCCTCCGCTTATGCCTCTTTCTTCTTCGGCTACACGCCCATTTCAACAAATTTCTATGGACTTCATCACCGACCTTCCTCTTTCTTCTAGTTTCGATTCTATTCTGGTCGTGGTCGACCATGGGCTCACGAAGGGGGTAATTTTCCTCCCCTGTCTCAAAACCTCCTCCGCCGCCGACGTCGCCCACCTCTTTTTTAAACATATCTTCCCTCGTTTCGGCCTCCATGACAAATGTATCTCTGACTGGGGCCCTCAATTTGCTTCTGCCTTCGCTCGAGAACTGGCTCGCCTCCTGAAATACGATCTCGCTCTCTCCTCCGCTTACCATCCTCAAACAGATGGAGAAACCGAACGAGTCAACCAGGAGCTGGAGACTTATCTCTGCATCTTCTGCGAAGGAAAGCCGGATACCTGGGCCGACCTGCTTCCCATGGCAGAATTCTGCCACAACTCTTCCATTCACTCAGTCACCGGAAAAACCCCTTTCTCACTTATCCTAGGCTACGAACCCCGCGCCTACCCCCCTATCGGAAAAACCTTCCTCCCCGAGCTCGAATCTCGCCTATCCCTCCTATCCGAAGCAAGGAAAGAAGCTTTAGACGCACATGAACATGCCCAACGCCTCATGAAGGAACGCGTCTCATCTCGCTTTATCCCGTGGAAAGTCGGAGATAAGGTGTGGCTCGATAATAAAAATCTTCATCTCCGCTACCCTTCCAGAAAACTATCCCCGAAGTGAGAAGGCCCCTTCGAAATTTCCCAGGTCTTATCGCCTGTATCTTACCGGCTCAAACTCCCTCCCACTTGGCGCATTAATGACACGTTCCATGCTTCGAAATTATCGTCCTATCGGGAAACCCCGAAACACGGCCCGAACTTCCTATCTCCCCCTCCCGATCAGATCGATGGAGAAGAAGAATACGAAGTGGAGCAAATTCTCTCACACCGAGGAACACATGGCCGTCGCCAATACCTCGTGTCGTGGAAGGGTTGGCCTTCTTCGGAGAATACATGGGAACCGGAATGGAACTTGTCAAACACCGCCTCCCTCCTGGCTGCATATAAGGCACACCACCCCAAAGACTTCCCATCATCCTCTTGAAATGCCTCGTCACCCCGCTCGCCGCAACACTCCCCCCTCGTCTTACTCGCGCACCTTTGGACTCTCTTACCCCAGTCTTCCCATCATCCCAAACCTCTTCCCCTCTCATATTCATGATGCTCTTTTCGCTGCTGTCCTTGAAACTCCTGATTTGCTTTTTACTTTGGAACAGAATGTGTTTTCTTCTTCGCTTCCACACGCCTCTTTATATAATGGGATCCGACTTTACCATATGTACCTTCGCCTTCGCTCTTACAATTCTGTTTCTTCTTTTTCCTCTTCTTCTCCGATACACGCTGCCGTTCGCCAAGGACTAATGGACCTTCATTCTAACACCCTTTCCATTCTCGTTGACTCGGGATTCTCTGACGCCGTTGCATCCCTCCACCCCTCTCGTCTCTGGGACGTTCTTCGCCCTCATTGGGAATCTCTTACCGACCGACAACGACGCCTCTATGTCGACGTCGCCCGAGAGCATACCTCCCCTTTCTCATCCCCATTTGAGACCAACGAGAATGCTCCCCCATCGACCAGTCAGCCCTTTCGGACCGCTCCCCCTTGAAGGGGGACCCCTGCCCTCTCACTCGTCCCAGTCGTTCTGGAACAGACTTCGCCCCGTTCCAGCCCCTCGTCTTCCAGAGTCTCCCTCTCCTCACCTACCTCCCCATCCCTTAGCCGTCATAGACGAACCTCCTCTCGCTCGTCTCTCCCAGGACTCCCCTATCCTCGACCAGTTGGAACAGTTCTCCCCACAGGCGCCGTCAATGAGCCCATCCCAGTTCCCCCTCCTCGTTTCTCCCTCGCTGCACGTAACGATCGGAGAAATTCGCCTTCTACTGAGACGACCCCTGGACCTCCTTGTCCTGTCTGTGCCAGCCCGGACCACGCTTACGTTCAATGCGTGGCTTATCGATGCGGCCTTTGTGACCAATGAGGGCACCCTGCTCACTCCTGTCCCCGTGTCCACCTCTGTCGATTCTGCGAGACCGTCGGACATCTCGAGTCTGACTGCCCCTTTTGCGTCGAATCATCCAACGAGGAGGACCGCGACGTTGACAATGCCATTGAACACAATTCGGGAGGACATTCGACTTAGGGTTATGTTGGAGTCGGAGCCTCCAGGGTACGAAGGGGGTAATGTTACAGTCGACATCGTCCCTGAGGGTTGTACCGTTGCGTTATCCCATCCCTTTTCGTTTTCTCACATCGATTCCCCTCTTTTCCTTTCGGCCGACGGATCCCCGCTGTTTTCTCTATCTCCGTCTTCGGACTAATTTCTTATCTTCTTATCTTGTTATCGCATTATCTCCTTATCGCTTATCGCTTATCTTGTACACATAGCCTTCCGCAGCTTCTGACTCATTCTTACTGCAGATAACTCACTTCCCTTCCATGTGATTCCATCGCATTCCATCTCTGTTTCCCTTTATATCTTCCTCTCGTTCACTGCTACAACATAGCTTGGTCCGTGCTCCGCACTCTCCTCTATAAATACCCGTAGCACGATGGTGTTTGTTCCTTAGCTAGTTCTACGCAATTCAGCGTCGATTCTCAGCTGCCTCGAGTTCTTGGTGTGTGTACACGCAAGATAGAGAGACCTTCCCTTCGACCAAGCTAGACTTGACGGACTCTTCGTGAGATTCTCGTCTAGGCTTGTGGTAGTACTTGACGTACAAGACTTTCGACGCCCAGCGTAACATTATCCTCCCTCCAGAACTCGCCTCTTTCGCTGATGTCTTCGCAAAACCACCTGACGGAACACTCCCTCCCTCTCGTCCTTTTGACCACGCCATAGAGCTCAAAGATTCTTTTGTCCCAAAGGTAGCTAAGGTCTACCCTCTCAACCCGAAGGAACGAGAAGCGTGTAAAGAGTTTGTCGCTGAACACCTCGCGTCCGGAAAGATCTCCCCGTCCAAATCCCCCCAAGCCTCGCCATTCTTCTTTGTGCCCAAAAAAGATGGCTCCCTCCGCCCATGCCAAGACTACCGGTATCTCAATGAGCACACGGTAAAGAACGCCTATCCCCTCCCCCACATCTCCGACCTCGTCGATCAACTTCGTCCGTCTACCATTTTCACCAAGCTTGATATTCGTTGGGGATATAACAATGTCCTCATTCGCCCTGAAGATCGATGGAAAGCTGCCTTCATCACCCCCGAAGGCCTCTTCAAACCGAACGTTATGTTTTTTGGCTTCTGCAACGCCCCACCTACTTTCCAAGCCCTTATGCAGCATATTTTTGGTGATTACATCGCAGAAGGATGGCTCATCATTTACATGGACGACTTCCTAATCCATAATGACGACCTCTCCCAGCATTGGATCCTCGTCCAAAAGGTTCTCCAACGTGCGCGGGAGCATCAGCTATACTTCAAACTGGAAAAATGCGCCTTTGCCAAGTCGGAAGTGGAATTTTTAGGTCTTGTCATCAGGGCCGGATCTTTGCAGATGGACCCTACTAAACTCTCCGCCATTGAAACTTGGTCTCCTCCTCGATCGGTCAAGGCCGTTCGATCCTTCATCGGTTTTTGCAACTTTTACCGCAAGTTTATTCCTAACTTCTCCACTCTCGCTCGCCCTCTTCTTGACCTTACCAAGAAAGATACGCCTTGGGAATGGTCCCCTGCTTGTGAAACCGCCTTCCGTCGCCTCCAATCCACCTTCCTCGCCAAACCCGTTCTGGCCATGCCTGATGTTACCCGTCCCTTCACGGTTATGACCGACGCTTCTCTCACAGCCTCTGGCGCCATCTTAATGCAACCTGACAGAAATGGTGATCTTCACCCATGTGCCTACCTTTCCCGAACTTTTTCCCCTGCCGAACGTAATTACGATATCTACGATCGGGAACTCCTTGCCGTCATCCACGCCCTTGAAGAATGGCGTCACTACCTCCAGGGCACAGGTCACCCTGTCACCATCCTAACCGATCACAAGAACTTAACCTACTTCCGCCAACCTCGAAAACTCTCTCACCGTCACGCCCGTTGGCAATTTTTCCTCCAGGATTTCGACCTCACCTTTCATCACCTTCCCGCCTCTGCCATGGCCCCCGCCGATGCCCTTTCTCGCCGCAACGACATCGACACCTCCACAGACAATGCCGATGTTACTCTTCTCCCAGACACTCTTTTCATTCGTGCTTTAGATACCGCCATCACTTTCAAGCTTTCTTCTCTTACTGCTTCTGATCCTTTTGCTTCGGCTGCTCTTTCTGCCCTCAATGAGGGAACTTCTCTTCTTCCTCGTGCTTCTCGTCATGATTGGGAATTTTCTGATGGACTTTTATATTTTCGACATCGTCTTTTTGTTCCGGAACCTCTTCGCAGAGATATTGTTCGTTCCTGCCACGAATCTCCTTCTGGAGGTCACGGTGGTATTCTTCGCACCCAAAACCTGGTCGCTCGCGACTATTGGTGGCCGGGTCTTTCTACTTTTGTTCGTCGTTTCGTTCTTGGATGTGCCACTTGTCAGGCCTCCAAAGTTAATACCCATCCTTCCGCTCCTCCGCTTATGCCTCTTTCTTCTTCGGCTACATGCCCTTTTCAACAAATTTCAATGGACTTCATTACCGACCTTCCTCTTTCTTCTGGTTTTGATTCTATTTTGGTCGTGGTCGACCATGGGCTTACTAAGGGGGTAATTTTCCTCCCTTGTCTTAAAACCTCCTCCGCCGCCGACGTCGCCCTTCTTTTTTTCAAACATGTTTTCCCCCGCTTCGGTCTCCATGATCGATGCATCTCTGACAGAGGTCCACAATTCGCTTCTGCCTTCGCTCGAGAATTGGCCCGTCTCCTGAAATACGACCTCGCCCTCTCCTCCGCTTATCATCCTCAAACGGATGGAGAAACTGAACGCGTTAACCAGGAACTGGAGACCTATCTCCGCATCTTTTGTGAAGGAAAACCTGACACTTGGGCAGACCTCCTCCCTATGGCAGAATTCTGTCACAACTCCTCCATCCACTCTGTCACCGGCAAAACCCCTTTTTCCTTAATCCTCGGCTACGAACCCCGCGCCTACCCCCCTATCGGCAAAACTTTCCTCCCCAATCTCGAATCTTGCCTCTCCCTCCTATCCGAAGCAAGGAAAGAAGCCCTTGACGCCCATGAACGTGCTCAACGCCTCATGAAAGAACGCGTCTCATCCCGCTTTACTCCCTGGAAAGTCGGAGATAAGGTTTGGCTAGATAACAAAAATCTCCACCTTCACTACCCCTCTCGGAAACTTAGTCCTAAACGGGAAGGACCATTTGAAATCACTCAGGTACTATCTCCTGTATCGTACCGTCTCAAACTCCCCCCCACGTGGCGTATCAATGACACGTTCCATGCTTCCAAACTATCGTCCTATCGGGAAACCCCGGAACATGGCCCGAACTTCCTATCTCCCCCTCCTGACTTAATCGATGGAGAAGAAGAGTATGAAGTGGAGCAAATTCTCTCACACCGAGGAACACGCGGCCACCGCCAATACCTCGTGTCGTGGAAGGGTTGGCCTTCTTCGGAAAACACATGGGAACCGGAACGGAACTTGTCAAACACCGCCTCCCTCCTGGCCGCATATAAGGCCCGTCACCCCAAAGACTTCCCATCATCACCCTAACATGCCTCGCCACCCCGCTCGCCGCAACACTCCCCCCTCGTCTTACTCGCGCACTTTTGGACTCTCTTACCCCAGACTTCCCATTATCCCAAACCTTTTCCCTTCTCATATTCGTGATGCTCTCTTCGCTGCTGTTCTTGAAACTCCTGATTTGCTTTTTACTTTGGAACAGAATGTGTTTTCTTCTTCGCTTCCACATGCCTCTTTATATAATGGGATCCGACTTTACCATACGTACCTTCGCCTTTGCTCTTACAATTCTGTTTCTTCTTTTTCCTCTTCTTCTCCGATACACGCTGCTGTTCGTCAAGGGTTAATGGACCTTCATTCTAACACCCTTTCTATTCTTGTTAACTCGGGATTCTCTGACGCCGTCGTGTCTCTCCACCCCTCTCGTCTCTGGGATGTTCTTCGTCCTCACTGGGAATCCCTCACCAATCAACAACGACGCCTCTATGTCGACATCGCTCGAGAGCACACCTCCCCTTTCCCGTCCCCATTTGAGACCAATGAGAACTCCCCTCCGACAACTAGTCAGCCCTTTCGGACCAATCCCCCTTGAAGGGGGACCCCTGCCCTCTCGCTCGTCCCGGTCGTTCTGGAGCAGACTTCGCCCCGCTCTAGTCCCACGTCTTCCAGAGCCTCCCTCTCCTCGCCCACCTCTCCGTCCCTTAGTCGTCACCGACGAACTTCCTCTCGCTCGTCTCTCCCAGGACTACCCTATCCTCGACCAGTTGGAACAGTTCCTTCCCCCGTCGTCGTCAACCAGCCTGTCCCAGTTCCCCCTCCTCATTTCTCCTCTGCTGCACGTAACGATCGGGGAAATTCGCCTTCTACGGAGATGACCCCTGGACCTCCTTGTCCTGTCTGTGCCAGCCCGGACCACGCTTACGTTCAATGCGTGGCTTATCGATGCGGCCTTTGTGACCAACGAGGGCACCCTGCTCACTCCTGTCCCCGTGTCCACCTCTGTCGACTCTGCGAGACCGTCGGACATCTCGAGTCTGACTGCCCCTTTTGCGTCCAATCATCCAACGAGGAGGACCGCAACATTGACAATGCCATTGAGCACAATTTGGGAGGACACTCGACTTAGGGTTATGTTGGAGTCGGAGCCTCCAGGGTACGAAGGGGGTAATGTTACAGTCGACATCGTCCCCGAGGGTTGTACCGTTGCGTTGTCTCATCCCTTTTCTTTCTCACACGTTGATTCACCTCTTTTCCTTTCGACCGACGGATCCCTCCTCTTTTCTCTCCTTCCATTGGCGGACTAGTTTGTTATCTTCTTATCGTTTATCTCTTATCATCCTATCTTCTTATCGCTTATCTCCTTATCTTGTATGCATAGCCTTCTGCAGCTTCTGACTCATTCTTACTGCGGATGACTCATTTTCCTTCCGTGCGATTCCATCGCATTCCATCTCGATTCCCCTTTTGCCTTTCTCTTATTCACTGCTACTACATAGCTTGGTCCGTGCTCCGCACTCACCTCTATAAATACCCATAGCACGATGGTATTTGTTCCTTAGCTAGTTCTACGCAATTCAGCGTCGATTCTCAGCTGCCTCGAGCTCTTGGTGTGTGTGCACGCAAGATAGAGAGACCCCTTCCTCCCACTAAGCTAGAGGCTTATAGTATTACTTGACGCTCCCCTTCTCCAAGCTAGACTCGACGGACTCTTCGTGAGATTCTCGTCTAGACTTGTGGTTGTACTAGAGGTACAGATCTTTCCTTCGACGCCCAGCGTAACAAAAGAACTAGCTTTTCTTGCGCCTCCTGCTTCTGAGCAGACCGCCCACCATTCCGTCCCCCACCTATCGTGGCTTTCGTCCTCCTCCCTCCGACTCTGAAGACTCCCCCACTCCCTCTCGCGCTCCTACTCCCCCACCTGCCGCCGCCATGTCCCGCCCCAAGATTAAAGCTGGTCTCCCCAATGCGTTTTCGGGAGAAACGAAAGATGCCAACCACTGGCTGCAGGCCATGAAGGCCTATTTTACAATGAATGTGGCTGTGTACGCCGACGATGCAGTGAAGGTCCTAGTCCTTCTCAATAAGATGACCAAGGGGAATGGAGTTCCCTTTGCAGAGGGCTGGTATGGCAAAATAAATGATAGTGCCATCCCGGCTAGCGACAAGACCTTTGCGTGTCTTGAGAAAGATTTCGTTGCCACTTTCTACCCTTTCAACATTGCCTCTGAAGCTCGGCGAAAGCTTCATGCGCTCCGCCAGGATACCTGCAACAAGGATAGCGGATTCCAACAGTACGTCGCTGAATTTTGTCTCCTCACCCAACGGGCCAACATTTCAGATGAGCCCACGCTTCTGGAACATCTCGCCTCGGGAATGGATCCCAAACTTGTCGTTATGATCCTCTCCCAACAGACACAGCCTACTACGGCTAAGGACTGGATCGAACAAGCGGCTAAATATCATGCACAACAACGCCGCATCGCTGATATCACCTCCGGTCGAGGTGGATATTTTAATAGCTCCCGTTCAACCAAGGATCCTAACGCCATGGACGTTGACGCTGTTCGCCTCTCCCCTGTCGAGAAAGCCCGCCATTTTCAGCAGAATCGCTGCTTTGTTTGTCACAAGGTTGGTTGCCGCGCCAGCAACCATAGATCCTCGTCATCGACTTCTTCGTCCTCCTCCCCTGACTCCCCTCGCTCCACTCCTCGCCCTCCTAAGGCACCTTCTGCCCTTGGGAAATATGTTAACCAGATTGTTGCAGATCGAAACGTCTCTAAAGAAGAGATTCTTAAGGTACTCCGCACCGTCTACGAGGAAGAACCTGTAGAGGAACCGTCTGAAGTATCTGTTGCCACTACTACTGCCGAAACCTCTGATAATGAAGAGGGTTTTTGAAAAGGAGAGTTAGTTCGACGTCTTCCTCTCCTCATCGACTTGCACCTGTATTCTGTACTACTCCCCATGCCAAATCTAT
>JBBPMT010000454.1:0-15435 GCA_038090455.1 Garcileccinum viscosum
TCTTACCTTTATGGTAGTGATTAGTAATGATAAGTAGTGGTCAATAGGTACTAAATGACTTCATAACTTATCTATAGGTCAACTATTAGTGATGAATAACAAGTATACATCACTAATTTCAACAACTTATACCGCCTTGCTCATCATAGATTACAAGGGACATCATGAAAAAGTAAAAGCTGACATCACTAACCTGGGAAAGAATCAGTTAATTCTCAGATATACATGTTACAGTCGACATTGTCCCTGAGGGTTGTACCGTCTCCTTATCCCACCCTTTTTCGTTTTCTCACGTTGACTCGTCTCTTTTCCTTTCGGCTGACGGATCCCTTCTCTTTTCCCTTCCTCCGACTTCGGACTAACGTCTTATCTTCTTATCTCTTTATCACCTTATCAGCGTATCTCTTATTGTCTTATCTCTTTATCTTGTACGCATAGCCTTCCGCAGCTTCTGACTCATTCTTACTGCGGATGACTCATTTCCCTTCCATGCGATTCCATCGCATTCCATCTCGATTCCCCTTTATGTCTTTCTCTCGTTCACTGCTACTACATAGCTTGGTCCGTGCTCTGCACCTTCCTCTATAAATACCCGTAGCACGATAGTGTTTGTTCCTTAGCTAGTTCTACGCAATTCAGCGTCGATTCTCAGCTGCCTCGAGCCCTTGGTGTGTGTACACGCAAGGTAGAGAGACCCCTTCCTTCCAACAAGCTAGAGGCTTGTAGTATTGCTTGACGCTCCCCTTCTTCCAAGCTAGACTTGACAGACTCTTCGTGAGATTCTCGTCTAGGCTTGTGGTCGTACTAGAGGTACAGAACTTTCGACGCCCAGCATAACAAAAGAACTAGCTCTTCTCTCGCCTCCTGCTTCCGAGCAGACCGCCCAACATTCCGTCCCCCACCTATCGCGGCTTTTGTCCTCCCCCTTCTGACTCTGAAGACTCCCCTGCTCCCTCTCGTCCTCCCACTCCCCCACCTGCTGCTGCCATGTCCCGCCCCGAGATAAAAGCTGGTCTCCCTGACGCGTTTTCGGGAGAAACGAAAGATGCCAACCACTGGCTGCAGGCCATGAAGGCCTATTTTACAATGAACGCGGCTGTGTATGCCGACGACGCTGTGAAGGTCCTAGTCCTTCTCAATAAGATGACCAAGGGGAATGGAGTTCCCTTTGCAGAGGGTTGGTATGGCAAGATTAACGATAGTGCCGTCCCCGCCAGCGACAAGACCTTTGCGTGTCTTGAGAAAGATTTCGTTGCCACTTTCTACCTTTTCAACATTGCCTCTGAAGCTCGCAGAAAGCTTCACGCGCTCCGCCAGGATACCCGCAATAAGGATAGCGGATTCCAACAATATGTCGCCGAATTTCGTCTTCTTGCTCTACGGGCCAACATCACGGATGAGCCCACCCTCCTCGAATACCTCACCTCGGGAATGGATTCCAAACTTGTCGTCATGATCCTCTCCCAACAGACCCAGCCTACTATGGCTAAGGAGTGGATCGAGCAAGCGGCTAAGTATCACGCCCAACAACGCCGCATCGCTGACATCACCTCCGGTCGAGGAGGATATTTTAACAGCTCCCGCTCTGCCAAGGATCCTAATGCCATGGATGTTGACGCTGTCCGCCTCTCCCCTGTCGAAAAGGCCCGCCATTTTCAGCAGAATCGCTGCTTCGTGTGTCATAAAGTTGGCTGCCGAGCCAACAACCATAGTTCTTCATCGTCGTCTACGTCTTCGCCCTCCTCCTCTCCTCGCTCTACCCCTCGCCCTCCTAAGGCACCTTCCGCTCTTGGGAAATATGTTAACCAGATTGTCACGGATCGAAACATCTCTAAAGAAGAGATTCTTAAGGTACTCTGCACCGTTTATGAAGAAGAACCTGTGGAAGAAACCCCTGAAATATCTGTTGCCACTACTGCCGCCGAAACCTCTGATAACGAAGAGGGTTTTTGAAAAGGAGAGTTAGTTTGACGTCTTCCTCTCCTCATCGTCTTGCACCTGTATTTTGTACTATGCCTCATGCCAAATCAATTCGCATTCCCATATCCCTGGCTGCAAAAACTGGTGCAAAAATCGTCGCTTCTTCTGCCCTAATCGATAGTGGGGCCACTGGCAATTTCATTGATCGTTCCCTAGTCCAACTTCATCGTTTTCCAACTACTAAAATCCCTAAACCTCTTGCGGTTTCCAACGTGGATGGAACTTCCAATCAAAACGGAGTCATTCGCCTCAAAACCACCCTTCTTTTACGAATTGGAGATAACGAAGAACTTCGTGACTTCTTTGTGATCAACTGCGGAAAGGAAGCAGTTATTTTAGGCCTCCCATGGTTACAGGACGCCAATCCCAACATTAATTGGGGAACTGGTGTCGTCTCCATTCCTGACCATGCTCCCTTGTTTCGACAAGATGATCCTGCCGCCATTTCCCAATGATATCTAGTCCGTTATCTCTCCGATTCCCCCCTTTTGATTCGAAAGACCACTCTCTCCACTGAACTTGCCATGGAACGGGAGAAGGAAAAGGTCATCCTTCCTCCAGAACTCGCCTCTTTCGCTGATGTTTTTGCGAAACCCCCTGATGGGACACTCCCTCCATCCCAACCCTTCGATCACGCCATTGAACTCAAAGACTCTTTCGTCCCCAAGGTTGCTAAGGTGTACCCGCTTAACCCAAAGGAACGGGAAGCATGTAAAGAATTCATCTCGGAACACCTCGCATCTGGAAAGATCTCTCCCTCGAAGTCCCCCCAAGCCTCGCCCTTCTTCTTCGTACCAAAGAAGGATGGTTCCCTTCGTCCCTGCCAAGACTACTGGTATCTCAATGAGCACACGGTAAAGAACGCTTATCCCCTCCCCCGTATCTCTGACCTCGTCGACCAACTTCGTCCGTCCACCATCTTCACCAAGCTGGATATTCGTTGGGGATATAACAATGTCCTTATTCGTCCCGAGGATCGATGGAAGGCTGCTTTCATCACCCCTGAAGGCCTCTTTGAGCCCAACGTAATGTTTTTTGGATTTTGCAACGCTCCCCCTACGTTCCAAGCGCTGATGCAGCACATTTTTGGAGATTATATCGCTGAAGGGTGGCTTATCATCTATATGGATGACTTCTTGATCCACAACGACGATTTATCTCAACACTGGCTCCTCGTCCAAAAGGTTCTCCAACGTGCGCGGGAACATCAGCTATACTTCAAGTTAGAAAAGTGCGCCTTTGCCGCATCCGAAGTGGAATTTTTAGGCCTCGTTATCAAGGCTGGGTCGTTACAGATGGACCCCACTAAACTCTCCGCCATTGAAACATGGTCCCCTCCTCGATCCGTCAAAGCCATTCGATCCTTCATCGGCTTTTGCAACTTTTACCGCAAGTTTATTCCTAACTTCTCCACTCTCGCTCGCTCTCTCCTTGATCTCACCAAGGAAGACGTCTCTTGGGATTGGTCTCCCGCCTGTGAAGCGGCGTTCCGTCACCTCCAGTCCACTTTCCTTGCTAAACCTGTCCTTGCTATGCCTGATGTCACTCGCCCTTTTACCGTCATGACGGATGCCTCTCTCACCGCCTCTGGTGCTGTACTCATGCAGCCGGATGGCAATGGTGATCTCCACCCTTGTGCCTATCTCTCTCGAACTTTCTCTCCTGCCGAACATAACTATGATATCTACGATTGGGAACTCCTCGCCGTCATCCACGCCCTTGAAGAATGGCGCCACTACCTTCAGGGCACAGGCCATCCTGTCACCATCCTAACCGACCACAAGAACCTAACCTACTTCCGCCAACCTCGCAAACTTTCTCGTCGCCATGCCCGGTGGCAATTCTTCCTCCAAGACTTCGACCTTTCCTTCCACCACCTCCCCGCTTCCGCTATGGCTCCCGCTGATGCTCTCTCTCGCTGCGACGACATCGACACATCATCCGACAATGCCGATGTTACTCTTCTCCCGGACACCCTTTTCATTCGCACTCTAGATGTCGCTATTACTTCCAAACTTTCTTCTCTTACCGCTTCTGATCCTTTTGCTTCCGCTGCTCTTTCCGCCCTCAATGAGGGAACTTCTCTTCTTCCTCGTGCTTCTCGCCATGATTGGGAATTTTCTGATGGACTTTTATACTTTCGTCATCGTCTTTTTGTTCCAGAACCGCTTCGTCGGGATATAGTTCGCTCCTGCCACGAATCTCCCTCTGGGGGTCACGGTGGTGTTCTTCATACCCAAAACCTGGTTGCTCGCGACTATTGGTGGCCGGGTCTTTCTACTTTTGTTCGTCGATTTGTTCTTGGTTGTGCCACTTGTCAGGCCTCCAAGGTTAATACCCATCCTTCTGCTCCTCCGCTTATGCCTCTTTCTTCTTCGGCTACTCGCCCTTTTCAACAAATTTCAATGGACTTCATTACCGATCTTCCTCTTTCTTCTGGTTTCGATTCTATTTTGGTCATGGTCGACCATGGGCTTATGAAGGGGGTAATTTTCCTCCCTTGTCTCAAAACCTCCTCCGCCGCCGACGTCGCCCTCCTTTTCTTCAAACACGTTTTCCCCCGCTTCGGTCTTCATGATCGATGCATATCCGATCGTGGTTCTCAGTTCGCTTCCGCCTTCGCTCGAGAACTGGCTCGCCTCCTGAAGTATGATCTCGCTCTCTCCTCCGCTTACCATCCTCAGACAGATGGAGAGACCGAACGCGTTAACCAGGAGCTGGAGACCTATCTCCGCATCTTTTGTGAAGGAAAGCCTGATGCTTGGGCCAACCTTCTCCCCATGGCAGAATTCTGCCACAACTCCTCCATCCATTCCGTCACCGGAAAAACCCCTTTCTCTCTTATCCTCAGCTATGAACCTCGTGCCTACCCTCCCATCGGCAAAACCTTCCTCCCCAACCTCGAATCTCGCCTATCTTTGTTATCCGAAGCTCGGAAAGAAGCCCTTGACGCTCATGAACATGCCCAACGCCTCATGAAGGAACGCGTCTCGTCCCGCTTTATCCCCTGGAAGGTCGGAGATAAGGTCTGGCTTGACAACAAAAATCTTCACCTCCGTTACCCTTCTCGAAAACTTTCCCCTAAACGAGAAGGTCCATTTGAAATCACCCAGGTACTATCTCCCGTATCATACCGACTGAAACTCCCCTCCACGTGGCGTATCAACGACACGTTCCACGCCTCAAAACTATCGTCCTATCGGGAAACCCCGGAACACGGTCCGAATTTCCTATCTCCACCCCCTGACTTAATCGATGGAGAAGAAGAGTACGAAGTAGAGCAAATTCTCTCACACCGAGGAACACGCGGCCACCGCCAATACCTCGTGTCGTGGAAGGGTTGGCCTTCTTCGGAAAACACATGGGAACCGGAACGGAACTTGTCAAACACTGCCTCTCTTCTGGCCGCATATAAGGCCCGTCACCCAAAAGACTTCCCATCATCTTCTTGAAATGCCTCGTCACCCCACTCGCTGCAACACTCCCCCCTCGTCTTACTCGCGCACCTTTGGACTCTCTTACCCCAGTCTTCCCATCATCCCAAACCTGAAAGCAACCAATAGCGCAAGCTATGGTACTTTGACAAGACAAACTAGAAGGAGAGGACTGTATAAGCTAGCGGGAAACTAACCAGAACAGACTGAGGTCTGCTGGTGCTTTATTCATACTATATATACTGTGTCGATAGGTGCACGGACCACATGAGGGCTGGCACTGATTACAAACGTGGTTCTTAATGTATACTATATACGGTTATAGTGGTCTCACGAGTGTGAGAGAGTTCTCATACATGCGTAGGGCATGTGCTATGATGTCATGATCTAGACCTATGACGTATCTATATATGTAAACTATGTCACGTGATGTCACGTGATGTGTCATGTGACGAATATAAGTCATGTGACCGAGAAGTTATCTATCGGACGAGAAAAAGAAAGGGGTTTCAGTGAGGGTCGTAACATTACCCCCCTTCTAGAGCGGAGATTCCAGATCCGCAAAAGACCGAATCGGAGATGAGGGCGGAGTACAACGTCCCGAGGTGAAATTCACAAGGGGAGTACTGAAAACTGTATCGAACAGTTCACGCGCCATTTTCAATTTCCGAGGAGCCGCGGGGTTCTTTTTGTGGAAGTCTGCAATGGCTTTCGAAGCCGACCTTTTAAGGTTGCTTGCTGATTCCCAGGTACGATCGCTTTCGTCATATCCTTTCCAGTGAACAAGGTACTGGAATCCTCGGCCTATAGGTCTACTATCGACGATGTACTCAACTTCGTACTCGTCGTCGCCTTCATCATTAACCGATACCGGACCGGGACGTACGACTGGTTGTCCGTCGAGAGGTTCTATATATGGTTTAACACGTGACACGTTTACAACGTCG
Source organism: Garcileccinum viscosum (assembly GCA_038090455.1). Classification (NCBI taxonomy): domain Eukaryota; kingdom Fungi; phylum Basidiomycota; class Agaricomycetes; order Boletales; family Boletaceae; genus Garcileccinum; species Garcileccinum viscosum. The sequence goes on from JBBPMT010000454.1 coordinate 6,362, forward strand.
TGTGCCCGATTCGATTTTTGGAACAATAATTTGACGGCATTGGTATACACGTCAATAACCTGGTAGGGTCCTATCCATTTCTCGGTGAGCTTCCGGGCCGGTCGATCCGATAACGTCAAGTGATCGGTCGAGAGGAGTACGAGATCTCCAACTTTATAGTCGGGCGCTGGCTTTCTGTGTTTGTCAGCCTGCTGACTCATTCGTTGACGTGCACGTTCTAGATTCTTTTTAGCTATTTTGTGCGAGTTCGAGATTTCGTCGGCGAATTCTTTAGCTGCCGGAGCTTTTACAGATTTGGGTTCAACCCCGAGACGTGGACTATAGGTTTTGGTTAACTGGAAGGGACTATATCCAGTTGATGATGACTTCGTATTGTTGAAGTTAAACTGGGCGATGGCAAGCCAGTCTGCCCAAGTTTCTTGTTTCTCGGCTATATAGAGTCGTAGATATTGGTTCAATTCCCGATTGACCCGTTCTGTCTGTCCATCGGTTTGGGGGTGGTAGGCCGATGACATTTTCTTTTCTATCTTTAGCATTTTTAGTAAGTCCGTCATCATCTGGGATGCGAACTGGGGTCCTCGGTCGCTGACCAAACTATCGGGTAAACCATGATATTTCCACACGTGGTCTCGGTACAGCTCTGCTGTTCCTTGAGAGGTGACTATTTTGTTCGTAGGAATGAGGACAACTTCTTTAGAGAAGCGGTCTACTATAACGAGGATGGCGTCGAAGCCTTTGCTATCAGGTAATCCTGTAATGAAATCTGCCGAGATGGATCTCCAGGGTCCTTCGGCTACAGGTAGGGGTTGTAATAAACCGGCTGGCGGTTGATTCGTGGTTTTCATCCATGCACATCTATCACACGATTTACAATAGTCGATTATGTCTTGTTTGGCTCCTGGCCAGCTATAATATCGAGTGACAAAGTCGAGTGTCTTTTCAGCTCCCTTATGTCCGAAGAAGGGGTGGTCATGGAATTGGGTGATTACCCCCCTTCTAAGCTCGATCGGCACCCAGATCTTATCTCGGTAGTGCCATAATCCTTCACGGAGGATCGTCCCGTCAGGGGCTTTCAACCCTGAATGCGCTATTTTGATTCTATCGAAGAGTTCGATCTCTTCAAGAGATCTGACGCGATGTGCGGGGATGACAGTAGTGCTTTTGTTGTCATCTTCTATTCCGATCATATGGTCTTCTCGTCTAGAGAGGGCGTCGGCTTTTCCCATCGAGGTTCCAGGTTTATTTATCAAGATGTAATCGAACCTTGATAAGTATTGTGCCCAATGTGCTTGACGTCTATTGAGATCTTGTGACTTCATAAAGTACTGAAGATTTCTATGATCGGTCCATACTTCGAATTGGTGACGTGCTCCTTCTAGGTGATGTTTCCATTGTTCAAGGGTGAGAATAATGGCTAGCATTTCTTTGTCGGCTATGGTGTAGTTTCGTTGTTCCGGTGTCATAGAATGTGACATGAAAGAGACCGGATGCCATTTGTCGTTTATTTTGGTAGAGAGCACTGCTCCAATAGCGAAGTCTGATGCATCGCATTCTACCCTATATGGAGTGGTATCATCCGGGTATGCCAGTACCGGGGCGGTGGTGAATGCCTTTTTCAGCTTGTCAAAAGCTTCTTGTTGTGCCGCTTCCCATTTCCAGGGTTGATCCTTTTTGGTCAGATCGTGTAGCGGTCTTGCTATTAAACTATAATTGTTGATGAATCTTCGATAGAAATTGGCGAGGCCTAAGAAGCTTCTGACTCCTTTAATGGTTGTGGGTGCTGGCCATTCCATAACTCCTTTGACTTTTTCGTGATTCATCGACACTCCGTGTTCACTGACGTCCATGCCCAGCATATCTACTTGTTGGACTCCGAAGAAACATTTCTCGGGTTTTACAAATAGGTCATTTTCGCGAAGTTTTTGTAGAACCTTTTTCACGGTTTCTCTATGTTTGGCCATGTTGTTGTGTTTCGAGAAGATTAGTAAGTCGTCTAGATATATGATGATACAATCATCCATGTCTGCGAAGATCTCGTTCATCATTTGTTGGAACGTGGCCGGGCTATTGCACATTCCGAAATACATAACAAGGGGTTCGTAAGCCCCGAGGTGGCAGACGAAGGCTCCTTTCCATTCGTCGCCGGGTTTGATCCGTACGTTGTTATACCCCCACCGGAGGTCCATTTTAGTAAAGATCTTAGATCCTTTTAATTTATCTATGATTTGCGAGATCAGGGGTAAAGGGTAATTGTTTTTGACGGTCCCTTCATTTAGGTATCTATAATCCATAACCATGCGCTTTTTGCCATCTTTCTTAGGGATGAAGAACACGGGTGACGTCTGTGGTGATTTGGAAGGTCGGATATACCCCTTCGAGAGTTGATCGTCAACGAATGCTTTGACTTCGTCCTGTTCTTGGGGAGATAACTTGATCAATCAACCCTTCTTTGGTACGAAATCTGGTTTTAGATCTACTGCGTGGTCCCATGGTTTGTGTTCTGGCATGCGCTCGCTTGCCTTCTTCGAGAAGACGTCTATGTAATCGTGGTATTCTGATGGCATGAGTTTTTTGGCTTCAGAAGCGTCGGCTGGTTCGTATTTGCCGTTATCAGTTCTACCGATATGATATCCATATGCCTGTTCGTGGGATTCCATCCTATTTATATAACTATGGTGTAGTGCTGCGCATGACGTAGGGCAGCGATCCATGGTGACAGTTCCCTTGGTCCAATCTATGGATGGGTTATGTTCTCTTAACCATGTGTATCCGAGTATCATCTGGTTCTTGCCCAGATTAGTGACATCCGCTGTTACTTTTTCGCGATGTCCAAGGTAGTCTATTATGAGGGTGGCGGTGTAGGCTATTCCGCCCGCCGAGTTAACTGTTCCGTCTACATTGTAAACCGGTACAACTTGTTCGAGGTTTTGCAAGGGGATTCTTTCCCTTTTTGCCCATGCGGTGTCTATGAAGATACCGGTTGCGCCACTGTCTAGCAGGGCGTTTACGGTTGTTTTTGTGGTTTTTGTAATTATGTCTATTTTTACGAATAGTTCACGAAGTGGCTTGACTGTGCGCACTTTTCGCTCGTTCGGGTTCGAGGGGGAACTATTTTTATTTTTTGTACAAACAGAATTAAGCGTCACTTCCTGGTGACCAAGCTCCTTTTCGGAGATCCCCGTTTCGGTAGATTCAAAACTAAATATGGAATCGGAGTCACTATCTAATTTACAATCGCTATCAAGGTGAGAAAAAGAATTTGAGACAGATAAGGAAAACGGGTGAGCACTATCTTGGCGTCACACCCTCGATCGAGACAGAACTAAAGAGAAGAAACAAGAGGAGGAACTATGTACGTATCTAGGGTCCGTATTGCTTGGTACACTACCCGATGTGTCCAAGCCTACTCTTTTCCCTGGGTGGATTCGAGATCATGAAAATAGGCTCTAGCAGCCTCTAGGTCCATGCCACGAATGGCTCCTTGCCAGTTTACCTGGTTGTTTTTGGCCGGATTGGAGAGGGTGGCCAAGGGTCGTTGTGCGGGATCTTGATTTGTTGAAGCAGTTCCTTCTGCTCTTCGCACATTCTTCGACTTAAATTTGGAGCACTCCTTTCTGTGCCCCCCTCTTCTAAATCCGCATTCTGCACAGGCCGTGCTCTTGGCCTTGCAGTCTCTTGCCATGTGGCCTTCTTTGCCACAGTTGTAGCAGCCCCGCGAAGATTGGCCTATGTCTTCGCGGTTGTCGGAGTTGAGGACGTCGACATCCATTGCATTAGGGTCCCTGTTGGACCGAGATCGGGTTCCGTCGAATCGAGATTCGAAAGCTTCGATGGCGTTGGCGTAATCCTGCACTTTCATGACGAATTCGTACAGGGAGGCGGGGCGTTCCTTTTGCATATACATATGCTTGATTATATCCTGCCGGACGCCTTGTTCCAACAGGACTATGCCCATTTTCTCCGTGCACTCAGCTTGGTCATAGAGTGCGAGCCATTGTGTCAGGAATACTTGGGTTCTTTCGTTCCTGAACTGCTTTCGGTTCATCAATTTCTTGATGGCGATATCTTTTTCATTGCCGATCTTGAATCGGCCGGATAAGAGTTTCTCCAGGTCTCTCCAGGGTAGCCAGGGCACACTAGCGTCGCGGCGTTTCTTGAGCTCTGTCCTCGCCCAAGCGCCTGCACCGTTCTTGTCTTTTTCGGAATCGGTGCCTATTCTGGAAAATACGGCTAGATTCCAGTTCTTTTCGCCGTTCAGCTTGTGTTCGCCGAACTGATCTAGATTGGTTTCCCTGAAGATGAGCATTTTCGTCCACCACTCATCGAATTTCCCGTATGATCCGTCGAAGAGTCCGGGGTCTTTAACAACCTCGGCGCGTTTGCCTTGTCGACCGAGTGGGTCCTTGACGTCGTTGCTCCTGCCGAGGTCCTCTCGGTCTTGGTCTATCCGGTCCTGTAGTTCGCGATTCTCTTGTTCGGATTGTTCCAGACGGAGCATCATCTGGGACATTCGTTCTGTGAGCAATGCGATCTGATCGGCGAATAGGGCACTGGGATCGCTCCGGGGTTCTCGGGGTCATGCGCGTGACGCGGTTATGGTTGGAGCGTTGCTGAGGCTGCTGGACGGTCTGTCCAGGGGCGAGGGAGGGTTGTCGAAGAGTCCCGACATGGTCTATGTAGTTGAATTCTATCGACGATTGGTAGAAGTCGAGGGTATTGTCGAGGAGGACGGGGGTTTGGTCGAGGTGGTGTTGCAGGAACTCGTGTTGCAACCAAGCTGGGAAATCGGGGGCAAATTCTATGTGATATGGGGCGTCTCTTACGATGGTGTCGTTGGGGTCGAAGTCTTCGTCAATGGGGAGACGTTCGGAGATGTCGGTGGAAATTGCAATGTAATTTGGGTTTCGGAGTGCGCGCCAATCGTCTCCGTACAAGTCGCTAAAGTCCATATGCTAAATGAAAAACTCCTATGCGTCACGGTCGCACAGTAACTCCGCGATTGTCGATGATGGGGGGAGGAACCGGGTTCTGCCTGGCTATGGCTGAAGATTTAGCTCTCCAAGGCTACGAGTCTCACAGTAGAAGCTCGCGATGCTGTTGTTTGCACGGTATCAACTCCGCTGCGCTGACCCAATATGCGCTAAGGGATGGATCCTTGTTTGTATGGCGGTCAGAAGGGTCCTCTCGAATGAGGTCTACCCTGACAATGTGAACCGTCACGTACGCCGGACGAGTGTATGTATGCAGTGGAGGTGGTAGTTGCAGTCTACCAGTGGTCACGGTACAACCGGCTGACTATTACAGCAAGTGCCTTAAGTCTGGCAATCGACTATATCCCCTTAAGTCTGGGGTCCGACTATACGAGCGATGAAGAGAGTAGATGGGTAGTGGTGACACGATTCTGGTGTCGAAGTAGGATAGCAGGGGAGAGTCTGTTCTTATGAAAGCAACCGATAGCGCAAGCTATGGTACTTCGACAAGACAAACTAGAAGGAGGGGACTGTATAAGCTAGCGGGAAACTAACCAGAACAGACTGAGGTCTGCTGGTGCTTTATTCATACTATATATACTGTGTCGATAGGTGCACGGACCACATGAGGGCCGGCACTGATTACAAACGTGGTTCTTAATGTATACTATATACAGTTATAGTGGTCTCACGAGTGTGAGAGAGTTCTCATACATGCGTAGGGCATGTGCTATGATGTCATGATCTAGACCTATGACGTATCTATATATGTAAACTATGTCACGTGATGTCACGTGATGTGTCATGTGACGAATATAAGTCACGTGACCGAGAAGTTATCTATCGGATGAGAAAAAGAAAGGGGTTTCAGTGAGGGTCGTAACAAAACCTTTTCCCTTCTCATATTCGTGATGCTCTTTTCGCCGCTGTTCTTGAAACTCCTGATTTGCTTTTTACTTTGGAACAGAATGTGTTTTCTTCTTCGCTTCCACACGCCTCTCTGTATAATGGGATCCGACTTTACCATACGTACCTTCGCCTTCGCTCTTACAATTCTGTTTCTTCTTTTTCCTCTTCTTCTCTGATACACGCTGCCATTCGCCAAGGATTAATGGACCTTTACTCTAACACCCTTTCCATTCTCGTTGACTCGGGATTCTCTGATGCCATTGCGTCTCTCCATCCCTCTCGTCTCTGGGATGTTCTCCGTCCTCACTGGAAATCCCTTACCGACCGACAACGACACCTCTATGTCGATGTTGCTCGAGAACATACCTCCCCTTTCCCGTCCCCATTCGAGACCAACGAGAACGCCCCTCCACCAACTAGTCAGCCCTTTCGGACCGATCCCCCTCGAAGGGGGACCCCTGCCCTCTCGCTCATCCCGGTCGTTCTGGAGCAGACTTCGCCCCGCTCTAGTCCTACATCCTCCAGAGTCTCCCTCTCCTCGCCCACCTCTCCGTCCCTTAGTTGTCACCGACGAACCTCCTCTCGTTCTTCTCTCCCAGGACTGCCCTATCCTCGACCAGTTGGAACAGTTCCTTCCCCAGTTATCATCAGGCAACCTGTCCCAGTTCCCCCTCCTCATTTCTCCCTCGCTGCACGTAACGATCGGGGAAATTCGCCTTCTACAGAGACGACCCCTGGACCTCCTTGTCCTGTCTGTGCCAGCCCGGACCACGCTTACGTTCAATGCGTGGCTTATCAATGTGGGCTTTGCAATCAACGAGGATACCCTGCTCACGCCTGTCCTAGTCTCCACCTCTGTCGACTCTGCGAGACCGTCGGACATCTTGAGTCTGACTGTGCCTTCTGTGGCGAACCATCCGACGAGGAGGACCGCGACATTGACAATGCCATTGAGCACAATTCGGGAGGACACTCGACTTAGGGTTATGTTGGAGTCGGAGCCTCCAGGGTATGAAGGGGGTAATGTTACAGTCGACATAGTCCCTGAGGGTTGTACCGTTGCGCTGTCGCATCCTTTTTCCTTTTCTCATGTTGATTCTTCTCTTTTCCTTTCGGCCGACGGATCCCCTTTGTTCTCTCTTCCTCCATCTTCGGACTAACACCTTTATCTTCTTATCTCTTTATCACCTTATCAGCGTATCTCTTATCGGTTTATCTTCTTATCTTGTACGCATAGCCTTCCGCAGCTTCTGACTCATTCTTACTGTGGATAACTCACTTCCTTTCCATGCGATTCCATCGCATTCCATCTTGATCTTCCTTTTATGTCTTTCTCTTGTTCACTGCTACTACATAGCTTGGTCCGTGCCCCGCACTTTCCTCTATAAATACCCGTAGCACGATGGTGTTTGTTCCTTAGCTAGTTCTACGCAATTCAGCGTCGATTCTCAGCTGCCTCGAGCTCTTGGTGTGTGTACACGCAAGATAGAGAGACCCCTTCCTTCCAACAAGCTAGAGGCTTGTAGTATTGCTTGACGCTCCCCTTCTTCCAAGCTAGACTTGACGGACTCTTCATGAGATTCTCGTCTAGGCTTGTGGTAGTACTCGAGGTACAGAACTTTCGACGTCCAGCGTAACATTTTGCATCCTTTGCTCATTACATTGAAATCAAGTGTTATTTGGTTATGTTTGGTCATACAAACAAACATACACATATTAGAACCATGCCTGAGTTTAAAATAGTTCACATGCATTTTTTTTTCCAACCACAACCATTATGAGAATCATTTCTCCTACTCAAAAACAAACCATCCTCTCTATGCTTGATGCTGGCCAATTTGCTCACTCTATTGGATCCACTACTGGTCTTAATGTGTCTACCATATCCAGATTACACTCCAAAGAGTGTTCTGAGCTCCAAAAAGCTACTGGAGGTTGTCCATCCAAGCTTTCCTCTGCCAATATCCAGTATGCCATTCATCTCATCTCCTCTAAAAAGGCAGAGAATGCTGTTCAGGTAATCAAGGCACTCACCAATATAGTCAACCAGCCTCTCTCTACCTCCACAGTGTGCAGACAGTTGAGGAAGACAGGTATGAAAGCTGTGGTCAAGTCCAAATGGCCTTTTTTTTCAGCCAAGCATCATAAGGCTTATTTAGACTTTGCTTATGCTCATAAGGATTGGACTCTGGAGGACTGGAAGAAGGTAGTATGGTCTGATGAGACCAAAATCAATCACCTAGGATCAGATGAGTGCAAGGGGGTGTGGAAAAAGGCAGGGAAAGGGCTAAGTAATAGGCTGGTGGAAGGTACAGTGAAGCTTGTGAAAGCGACTGCTAGCTGTCCACAACTAGGTCACCTCGACAAGATACAAACTATGGAGTGGAGCATGTATTGGCTAGGAGGAATCTAACCAGAACAGACTGAGGTCTGCTGGTCGTCTGCATTTACATTATATACTATGATACATGGTGCATGGACCAAGGTACAACTATGATAAGCTATCTATGGTTACTATGTATGGCTATAGTGTTCTCATGAGTGTGGAAGTATTCCCATGAACGAGGTGTACACGTGTGAGTCTAGACTATGATGTCATAGATAAAGGATAAGGTTATGTGATGTCACATGATTGATCATGTGATGAATATCAAGTCACGTGATCGAGAAAAGAAAGAAATAAAATAGAAAAAGTTAGGTTACAGAGGAGGTTCGTAACATTACCCCCCTTCTATGAGCGAGATTCCAAATCGCCTATGCTTCGGTGGTAGATCCCGACGTGAAGTTTTCTATTTTGATGGTGAAAAGCAAGTCAAACAGCTCATGGGCCATTTTCAACTTGCGCGGCGCTGTGGGGTTTAATCTATAAAAGTCCACAATTGCTTTGCTAGCCAACCTTTTAAGGTTGCTTGCTGATTCCCAAGTACGATCGGATTTGTCGTATCCCTTCCAATGCACCAGGTATTGGAATCCACAACCTATAGGGCGAGAGTCAACTATGTAATCCACTTCGAATTCTTCATTTCCTTTGTCATCTATGGATACTGGTCTGGGACGTTGGATGGGTTGTCCTTCGAGTGGTTCTATATAAGGTTTAACACGTAACACGTTGACTATGTTGTGGGCATGGTTCAATTTTGGGAACAAGAGTTTGACGGCATTGTTGTATATGTCAATGACCTGATATGGTCCTAT
>JBBPMT010000455.1:0-15435 GCA_038090455.1 Garcileccinum viscosum
GGTAATTTATCTAATTCATTAACTGATCAGATGATCAGATAAAGGTTCTAGAACTCTCGAACCAGTTCATCTGCTGGATCATATTAGTTACTCACTGCATTTTTGTAAGGTACTCGAAGTAGAATAAACCCCATAATGTTCTCAATCACCACTCTACTGTGAACCCACCATCTGACCACCATTCCAACATGCCTCCTCAATGCCAAAGACTACAAGGGGTGGTACTAGTAAGAAAGGCAAAGTGAGTTTGTTTCAGCTATTTGGTTTCTTGATGCATGATTTGACAACTGCAGGCTTGAAAATATCCAGAAAATTCTGGCTTGAACCCCGTGGGACTCCCAGTCGCAGATCAGCTCAACAATGCTGAAGAACGGCCAATGATTCCACTATCCAGGATGGCCACGCTAGTGACACAGGCAGATCATGGGCACAATGTCCATAGCGACAGCCATGCTACAATTCCTGGCTATGCGCTCACATTCCTGCAGGCTGGCCCTTCTAGACTCACCTACATGAATACAGCTATGCCATCCCAGTCATTTTCATTGGGTCTAGGTGATGGCCAACCAACTTCATTCCAAATGATGCCTGACTACAACACCCATTTCCACACCAGCCAGCCATTGCAATGGCTACCATCTCTAAATCCCTACCTAATCAACATCAATTATCATCCAACAGAAGATGGATCATCAGCAACTGGTGACACCTTCAAATACACCCATACCACACCCATCACAGCAATGGATGAATCCATCTTGCACCAGAGGTGTCCGATTCAGTTTAGGACAACGCCATATGCTAGTCCTGGTACCAATAGATCTGAATGAATCATGGCAGAATCGAGCATCGCACCATATATTCGGCTCTGAGCAAATATTGCAGAAGGCATGAGGCTTAATGTCTTGAGACCCAGAGAACTAGTTCACAGTGCTGAGTTCTCTACTGGCATCATACAAGTGAGTGTATTCATTACACTATACTACAGGCTGATAATCACCTGGATGACCAGGCGATTGAGGGTTCATTTCGTGGTGTCCGTAAGCAGAGTGGTGCAGATGTTTGTTTGCCCCCACCACCTGGCGCAACATCTAGACCTCCAACTACTACCACAATTTCTGGACCCTCAATCCTGCCACCCATCACCTCCACTCCCACTGCAACAATCTCAAGTCACCTTTCTTTGATGACCATTAGCAAGTCTACACTAGATCAGGCCCACAAGGCAACAAAATGCTACATATTGAATATAGATGCAATGCCAACAAGGGAAGATCTCTTGTCCATCCTCACTTTATTCATGCAAGCTGCTGTTGCTGGTAACCAAGGTAAGTTTTTACTTTTTGTGCACAGCCCCTTAGTTCACCAGTTAGAATGCTAGCATCAGACCAAGAATGGGAAAAGAAAAACAAAGCAAATGTGAAGAAACTATCAGATGCTGCCTTGTACATTCAGTCAATATTTAAGGATTATGCTCACCACAGTGTCCAAGATGTGTTTGGGCTCCAGAGAGCCAAGGCATTGCAAAGCGGCCTCAGTGAAGTCAATTGGAAACTGAAGAAGGTAAAGTGGTTACTCAATAACTTCATGTTCTTGAGAGAAGAAATTCAGGTGATCAGTTATTCAATCTATTTTATGCCATTGACCACTTCTTTAGCTCCCCTCGGCACCACATACTAGTGATACAATAATATTGATTCAGATGGTTCATCTGATATCGGACGTCTTGTATATGAAAGACCTCAACAAGCACTTCAATGGGGAGACAAGCGGTTTTGTTGTAGTGTCTGCATTGGGTGGAACATTTTTTTACTGGGCACTCAAGCAGCATGCCCAGAGATTCTTCATTCCACTGGAGTTCATAATCGACAGGTATACCCCAACATACAGGAGCATCAAGGGGTATTTCCATTCTATTTCAAACACACAAATGTTCACTTTATTCATACAAAAGATAGTAGACTGTGGACAGCAGCTACGTAGTAATAGTAACAGATTGTAGATACATCTTTCATGATATCTAGATCACATCTGAGCATTTTAAGTGTCAGATAATGATAATCACACGATTGATTGCATTCGCCAGTCCATCTAATATCACTAATGTACTGTACCAGACTCAAGCTGATGAAACTTTCCATGCAATATTTCTAAATGGGGACTATTTCGAGCCTTTCTGCTCAGCTGAGTATGTAGATGCTCATGTTCTTGTATGTAATATCATTAGCACCTCCAAATCATGTACAGTAATGATGTACCTGGATGCTTGCAACTCAGAGAGTGTTGTGGTTGCAGTTATCATGGGATGAAACTGTGGCACATGTGACACAATGAGTGTGAGCATTTGTGCAGCCAGATTTTGCCAATCAACAAAAGCATAAGATATTGTTCATATGAGAGCTACAGATGACTAGTACAAATGTCATACATAGCCACAGTGTGAATACCAACCATATGAATCTTGAGGCATGATGGTATATAAAGCGCAGAGTAGAGTAACATATATCTCCTCATCAGAAAGCACCAACATTGCCATGCATGTATAATCTCCATTGTGATGAAGGTGGTATTTCATGGCAGAGAATGCAAGTTCAATGGGATTCAAGTCAAAAGAATAGGGCAGTAAAAATTCGCAATGCATGCCTCTGCATATACAGTACTTAGCTCATAGATTTCTAAGTAATGTAAACACCTTACCTATCTTTGATCATTTTCAGAATATCAGCATGCTTGTGAATTTGACAATTGTCCATCACAATCACAGAGTTCAGGGCAGGATATGGCTGCATCTTGTCAAGAAGACCTTCAATAAACTCCATAAATGTCTTGGTACAGAACAATCCATCAACAATGTCACAATGAATAATGCCTTCATCTAGTGAGAGTGCTGGAAGCACAGAAACACTTTTCAGGATGATTAGCAGCAGCAGCAGCATAAGAAATACAAGGGCTTATAGTGTGACACATCACATCATGGTAATTCATTTGGCAGGGAACAAACAAAAACACAAAAACTTAAACTATATTTTTCCAACATAACAGAGTGGCTGAAAAACATCTGGAATATAGTTAGATGTCATAGGACTACCACTGGTGTGCTTCCCAAGTCAATCAGACAAGGTCAGATTTTTTCAACCACAGAAAAGTGAAACAGACCCTATTATGTAATATCTCTGGATAGGGTATGCCTATATATGGTAACCCCAGTCTATATATGGTATAGTGTACCCATGTAGCATCAGTGAGACTTGTCGCAACCATTCAACACAGAATATTGATATCCATAATAATGTGAGCGGAAATCCTTTGATGGGAAGTGTACTTCTTGACTGCATAATTTGCTCTTTCAAGAGAGAGGCCTTTCCTAAGAATTAACACATTGAGTGAGAAAGCTACTAATTTGAGAGGGTGACATGGTATTACCTGTAGGCATCCATGTAGTGCCAACAATGATTGAAATACCAGCAAATATTATCAACTGAAACTGCATCGAGACATTCTGGAACAAGCTTCTGAGCTGTTGTGAATGTCCCATCAGCAAACTCTCAGAATCCTGCAATCATATCATGTATGGTCCATACTGTGTCAGTTTTGATGAGACTTAAAAGCAAACCTTTTTATGTTGTTTCAGCTGTGCCCAGACCATTTCAATTGGGTTTAATTCATAGTGATACTTTGGGAGGAATAAGCATTTGTGTCCTGCCTTCTCGATGATAAATTGCAAAAGAGGTTTTTCATTCTTGAAGTTCTCTTGAAGTGAGAGAACACATTGCATACAGCAGTCTTGTAACCACTCGAAATCCTCAGTGTCCATGTCTGAGACCCCTCGTGAGTTCAAAGCAGGATCTCCACCAGCTTCGTTTTCCTTTGCTTTAGCTGCCTGCATAGCCGCATCCCATGCAGCTTGTGAGAGTTTACATGTTCCACAAATGGCAACTACTTTGTTACCATGTTTCACTTGAAGTTTCTTGAGCAACCCTCATTTGTGAAGGACTCATTCCATGCCTTTTGGTTTTCCTGCAAGGGAATTACCATCTTTGTCTTTCCCTTGGTAATCCATGGAAAAGACCATGGACTATGGATCCCCTGTCAGGGGATTTACTGTGTCATGCATAATGGGCTGCTGTCCACCAGATCCCCGATTCATGCAACTTGTGACAAGAGCATCCGAAGCAAAAGCTTCATGAGCAGAGGAGCAGTCAAATATAAAGACAGCCACACCCTCTGGGTATTTTGCTTCGAATATCTGGATCACTTTCTTTGTCTATTGGAAAGTTATGAGGTTCAGTGCCATCTGGGCACTGGTTTCGAGATCCAAATTCAGAGAGATGACCTACCTGTTGAATAAGCTGGGGCATATCCCACCAGGAATTATGATTTGCACCAGGATAAATGATACATCTTGCATCAAATCTCGAAAGCCAATATCTTTTGAATGGTGCAGGCAGTGGTAGAGCAATCCATTCAGTGGAGTGTTCTGCAAAGGTATGGCCCTCTGCACCTGTTTTGGCCACATTTTTCTTCACATTCCTCTAACCCTTCTTCTGTCCACCATCAACATGAGTCTGCTCTGATACAGCCAGCTGCAGGGGTACAGGTGGCAATGGCTGGACAGGAAGTTTCATTTCCTCTGTGATCTCAGCTTCAGTCAGACAAAGCCATCCTGCATGCTCGATTATGAAGTCTGAAACATGGACAATGCACCCACATCCTTTATTGCGAAGAGGTTGTATACCCTCCTGCATCCATACAGAATTATCCTGGTCATTTGCATGCACACAGGTTTCATCATGAAAGATAGGGTAATGAACCTTTTTACCTGCTAGAGCAAGAGACGGTGTCACCTCAGTCAGGTTCTTGCCCTTGTATGAATAGGAAAGCCTGAAGTTGAAGGAATGAGATCTATGGAAGCCTGAGATGAAGGTTTGGCAAATGTACGGAAGAATCTCCATAAACATGCAGTCAATAAATTCCTTACGAGCCTTCCGCACATCAGGGCGCTCATGGCCATCCACATAAACTCCTTTCTGGACACGGGACTTTGAGAACCCAAGTTATTTCAGCCAACGGACTGCTGTCCATTTGCTGATGGTGTGGTCGATCCCTAATTGTGGAAGAAGAAACTCATTAACATAGCACAGAAGCTTCCTTTGATGCATCTAAACTCACAGTGAGTCCAATTCTAGTTGATGACTGAGTCTGGACACACTGTCCCTCTGAAGCCACCTTTCTCATATGGGAGCACGCCGGTGACCCATTGTTGAAGTGCAGACAACACTTCATAGCAACCGAGCAATGACACATGTTCACCACCTTTCCCCTGCTTTCGTTTGGGGAGAGCTTCTGTATGGTCCAGGCAACAAGCCATTGAACAAAGCATTCTTGCATAATACTTGCCACACTGGCACTTCTTGGCCATGGCAATGCTGGCATCCTTTGCTGGACAGATCCTAGCAATCCTCGACTTGATGCGATTCTTTGCACCATGGGGACATGTATCGAGACAATGCTTGAGCTGTGCAATTTCTTGGTGGAATTTGAGGCACATCTCATTGAATTGGTCAAGGGCTTCAAGATCAAGAAAGATAGCAGCTGCTGAGGCATCGGTCAACATTTTACCTTTCTTTCACAAGTGCATGCATTCATGTTCAATAAGATGACAGATACGGCCATGCACCTGTTCAGGTGTGTGAGTGGCTGCCCCATCAGTGCTCTCTTCACCTGCATCCTGTTCTGAGTCCTGTTCTGAGTCAGTCCCAGACTTATGGCTATCTGATTCTGTCTCTGATCCACTGCCTGACTTGCTTTCCGAACTGTTTTGCTCATGGCACTGCTCTCCGTCTCTCTTCATAGCATCCCGGGCTGACTCAGAGTCATTCATGCTGATCGCATCACCATGAAGATAGAGATTATATTCACTAGAGTGGGAGCATGGCATAGTGCCCAACTTAAATCTTCCTGTCTCAGTGCTCCCGGTGGTTTGGAGCTCAATAATCTGCCTTAGCATTTGAGTGTTGAACATGCAAGGATTTCTGAGACCGACCTCAATATCAGAATAACTTTCTGCTGCCTTCTCATGCTCGCAACATGTCCTTAGTTGCTTCAATTTTGAAGGAATCACCTGTAATGGATGTTTAATAACTGAAACAAAGCTTGGAATATATAATTAATGCACTGGGAAGATCAATGCAATGCTCCGCTGCATGTTCTTTGCCTGCACCTTCTTTGTCACCCCTTTCTGATTGTGCCATTCCATGATCCTCAAGATTTTGATGGGCCGCCATCAGGAATGATGTCAGTGTTCTTGCATCGCCGCTTTCGTCCTTTGGCCTGTGCATGCAATTACAAAAATATCAATAATTTTGATCAGGCAGCCTGAGCTTTGTCTCGGCGCTCACAATTTCTTCCCTTGTCAACTTGGACTCAGACTCGGAAGCCCTGACCGATGACATATTCATGTGAACCATCAAGGCATCAGATTCAGATCCTAAATCCTCTGAGTCAGTGTTTATGTATGTGGGATCAGTGAGAAGTGTCAGATCTGGGTGCCAATAGTGCAGGAGGGTTTCCCCACATCTTGCAGCTTCACGTTTGTGTGCTGCGTGCGCTTTCCCACTGTGTTTAGAGGGCATTGGCAGAGACACAAGTGGGTTTGGGTCAAGCAATTTGTGTTTTTCATTTGATTCTGATGTCAAATAAGTTTGACATGTCACTTTCAGAGTCCCACACACTGACAAAACCAGGACCCATCCCCCCAAAAAATGAAACACCATGGGAAAAAACGAAAGATTGTATAAATCGCCATATTTTGGTGTGTTTTTGTCCAAAATTGCAGTCAGATTTGCATGAAAACAATTTTCTGAGCCAAACATCAGTAAATTCACAAAGTTCTTTTCGGGCTTTTTGGCAGCTTTTCATAATGTCAACGTCACGAAAATCACAAAAGTACAAAAGCACCGAAAATCGTGCTCAAAGCCCCACACTGTCAGAAAAGCCCAAAAAGTAGTTATATCAACTGAAAAGTACTAGCATCCATCACAAAAAGTCCAAAAGTAGTTATATCAGCGGAAAAATAGTGCGTAATGTAGTTCTAACTAAGAATTACTAGGCATTACTACTGTAGTGGATTTGATCATGGATTCGCCGTGGAAGGTGAGGGATGCATTGAAAGGGTCTCCAAGTCCACAAAAAGATGGGTAATGAATCGAGCACATAACTGGATGCCTGCTCATGAGTCATGACTGTAGAAATGGAGGGGGGCGGACTCCGGAGTCTGAGCACATACCAAGATGGATCATCGGGGCTGGTCTTTGTTTGGCCTGTAGGTCAAGTCCGAGTCGGTGGCTTTGATTCTTCAAGTGAGGGTTTGCCACTTGCTGAAATGAGCGCATACCGAGATGGGGACCGGTCTTCATTTTGCCTGCGGGTGCTTCAAGTCAGTAGCTTCATTGATTCTTCGACCGAAGGTTTGCAGCCACTATTGCTGGCAAGAGACTCGGACTTGAGGAACTTCATAGCATATAGTAATAGTAGGATAATCTGTGGCAACTTGAACACGGCTAGAATGCTGTTGCAAAGGCATGGTGGTCAGCAAACTTGTTGACATAGAACGAACGGAAGTGATTGTATGAGCAATGTGGGTGAATACCTTGGGATGGGAGGTGTGGTGCCACAGCAAATATGGGAATCAGGTGAGCTGCATGAAAAATAGAGTCAACATGGATAATGGCAAACTTCAGTTGCCTTGCAGCTGTCACGCTAGGTTTGACTATCCACATGCCAGTGTCATCATTTGGGGCATCACCATGGCAGTCAAACCAACGTATGACAGCACAAGGGTACAGCAACCCTTGGAATGAAAATGAAAAAAAACATAGCACACATGCCACATCCATCCCCCAAAAGCCCACATTGTCCGGATTGGTGACAACAAAAACACAGTCTTGATGGGGGCCTTCGTTCCTCCAGTTTGGACATGCTCGGATGTATTCTCAATGCATTCCTTCTCTTCCACACAAGTCACTTGGGGCATAAAACGTAGCAGATGCTGAATCAAAAACAGAGATATTGCCGAGATAGTATGGACAAGTCAAATACGGTTGATCATCATCAGAATGGATTTTCGTGTGCAGGAAGGCACAGACAAGTTGAGGGAGGTGGGGGATCCTAAGTTCCTCTGCTAGTTCTGCGATGTTTTTTGCATGATGGCGTTCTGAGCATGGTATATGAGAATCAAACATGAAATCCAAAAAATAGATAAACTAATGAGCAGTCTTTGTGAGCTGTATGAATGCATTGATTGGGTGATCATCCACCGTCTCCAAGTCGTCTGGATCCTCCTCGCGACTGGCCATTTCCTCTGGAGGAAGATCTTGCATCAAATGAGCATTGTGCTCTTCATCCAGTCTTTGTTGTGTCCCATTCCGATCAACTAGTAAACAAGTCATTCTTAACATCATTCAAGTCAGTTAGCCAACTCAAAAGATATGTACCTATAACTTGGAGTATGTTTATCCTATTATTTGTGTCTCCCGCTCGAGAGATGAGCATACTGCGTGCCCCAAAATGAACTTGAGCTGATGTGAGTTTATCAAGTCATTGGTTGATGACAAGCATCTGACCCAGGGCTTGATGGTGGCTTGACCGTCTATATGGCATCTTGACGGCTTTAATGTGCTTTGACTCAGTAATAGAGGAGCACAGTCCATTCGGTGCCCCAAACTGCTTGATCAGTTCGAAGTAATGCAAGAGTGAATGTTGCTGTGGGAGTGATAATGACTGCACAACTCCAGCATTCTTGAATACCTCCCGATAGCAATGGAAACATGAGAGCGCATCTTGTAGTTGTACAAGGTCCAGTTGAGTTATGATATCCTTGCACATGAGATAGCAAAATTCTAGGAATGCCCAGAACGTGCGCAGCATGTCCCGGGGAATGTAACCTTCAATAGCAGCTAGGTAGACCTAGTAATGATCATAATCGTCAGACAATTTACTAGCATTGCTCTGCAATGACCCAACTCACCTTCATTAGCACTTTTGAGTCATCGCCTGTCCATTGTTTGAAATGCCAACCTTGAGGGAATCAACGAAGGCCAGCAAACGAGGCCACTGATGCAATACTAACAAATAACTTAGAAATGTAATACTAGACAGTTATTCAATCATACCAGCGGTCTACCTCATCCAAAATGGCATTGGCTTGCTTTTGGCCATGTGTTAGGACCAGGTACTTCTCAACCCAGTCGACAAGGTGGTCTTTAAACGTGCCCTTAATTAATTGATGTAGGATATTGGGAGAGAGGAGGCGACATATGTCAGCCCATAGGAAGTCGTTTGTAAAAGGCTGTGATAGAATGAGCATTCGCAACATGAAAATAGAACCAAGCGACAGGCCAATAGAATGTACTTGAGGTGGACTTACCACAAGCTCGCTCACAATACCAAAATCATGCCATAGGACATCAGCATCCAACTCATCGATTAGCAGGTCAGTATGTTCACACGATTGCCACAAACCATCACCTTTGTCGAGGGTTTTCCGGTGACCCAGGCACCTTCAACATTCAGTTAGCATTTAGTATAGTGAAGATACTTTTTCCAAGGAACACACCTTGCACACCAATTGCAGATGATACAGGCAAGTAATGCCTGTTCCTCGTAGTCAGCAATATACGGCCCAAGGCCATATACCACTTGACGGTAGTGATTGTCACTATATCGGACAACTTCCCATCATTTGAAGAAGGGTTTCAGGACTTGAAGTATTCGTGACAATGCTACATGATATAGTTGACAATGGAACTTGTGATAAGCATCAGTTTTGGCTTCTTTGCGAGTGGCTATTGGATATCACTTAATTTATAGTGATCGTTGTCATGAACTTGAATGTACTTACTTTTGGGCATAGCTAGAAACCCAATCAAGGCCATGCCATTCTGGTGTGACCATCGAGCACTGCCGTGTAGATTTCCAAGGGATAGATATAACGGGTAGTAATCATGTTGGCCAGTAGCGACTGAAACAGTAGTCTTATCACTACCCAGGATCACTGGCACAAATGCTGCACCTTCACACTCTGGATTACCATGTACTATGATATCCTGCCAGTATATTTGTATTTATTATCACCGTGAATACACAAAGGAATCACTGTAGTACGTACAGATTGGTCCCAGGCCCAATCGCCTGACATGAAATGTTGAAAATGCTGATCACCCAACTGTGCATTATATTCGTGGTAAGGTCTGAAATCCATCTTTCCCTTGAGTTCCGGATTAGCCAGCATGTTGTGTATGGTCTGGAGGGGACAACAGAACCAGACGTTATAGGTATCCTCCATCCAAGGGGCTTGTTCACCATCTTCTGGAATGTTGATGTACTTCATGGCAAAGCTTTGCCACTTGAGGTCACCAAACAGGATGGCATCAATCGTTCCGTAGAGATCACGGTGGCTTGTGAACAAAGGTTGACCGCCAGCATTATAGAGACTTTCACCCCAGATATCAAGTAATGTGTTGATTTGTTTGGCCAGCATCTGGTTGCATGTGTATAGGAAGTCCGCCAATTCAAATTGAAGGCGGTTGTTGAAGAGAGTCCAGTCATCGGCAGGACACTGTTCCCAAGGCACAAGTGGTGCACCGTCCGGAAGGAACTCGCCCAAAGCATCACATGGTCATCCTAGACAAAAGTGAGTCAGTAAGTAGAGTAAAGTCAATCTAAACTTTACCTGTTAATACAGGGTGATAATTTCGAAACATAGAATCACTAGGACCGAAGAACTCGGCATCCAGGTGTTCTACCAGTGGAACTTTGGGAGATGCCCGTGCTGGTTGAGATGGCTGGGGACTTGGAGAGCCTGGGTTATGAACCAGAGATGCTGATGGATACCAAGGCCAGGGTAACACCGCCGGACTCAAAGGAGCTGAGGGAATGGGCGAGGGCAAGAGAGAGACCCAAGGGTGTTTGGCATGGATGTGCTGAGTCAAACCGGATTGGTTTTTGAACCACCGATCACAACCTGGGATGTTGCACAGGTATTGCAACTGTGCATTCTCTGTTACAGGTCGCATGGAAAACAGACGACCAGCGCCAGTGTTGAGACTGGCCAAAAACAACTTGAACTGTGTGAAGGGCCCGGGTCAAAAAAGAATTGGGGCAATGGTGATGAAACCCCAAGCTTACAAGCAAGAGCCAGAAAGGCTAGAGACTGGAAGCTGAGAATAAAAGCACTGCCCTGGGTCAGTGTATCATATAACCAAGTAAACAAAAACCTGTCACATACATCACCTCTTTTTTTCCTGTTCATTTAACCAGTCCACTTATTTTGCAACCTTCTTTTCCAATCTTCTTTTCCAATCAGTACTAGTCACCACTATGGTAGCCCCGAGTCGTTGGAGATCTGGGGGGGAGTCTCAGCCTGTTGAGCTCCCCCCTCATTATGCTGTGACCGCTCAACCAGGAGCTGACAAACCTGCAGATGGGTCTCTGCCCCCTTCAGAGACTTTCCCTCATCACACTCGACCCTCAAATGCAACTGCACGACCAGGACTTCCAGACAAACCAGCATCTAGGTGCACTTCAGAACAGAAACGCACTGATGAAGAACAAGTTAGGCAAACCAAACAGTTGAAATACTCAGCGCAGAAAGACACTTACCAGCAAATCTCTGTTGTGCAAGCCAACATGACATTGCAACAAGAGGAGATCACAAAGGACCAAGCAGCCATATGCCCAAAGCCCCGCCAAGTTGTTCAAAAGAAGACCAGCAAGGTCGGAAACATGCCACCTGCTGTCCTTGGGTCACCGGTCAGTCTTCCGGCATGTAATCCATGTAAGTAAATTAGTACACACCTGCTGAGAAGGCTGGTTGCTCATCAAAGTGCCGTGGTGGCTAAAGTACACAAAGTTTTAGAGTGGGCATCAAAGCAGGGCCCAGGTGACCTACATAGACTTCTGGTCGAGATCACCTGGAAGAGGGTGGCAGAGGCTAAAGCCTCGACTCGGAGTGCAAATGCCCTAACTGATATGGCACCACCAGCGATAGTGCCCAGGTTGTGAGTGCTTAATTTCATACCACAAGTTCAGTTTGCGCTACTAAGTCCTACCACCATTAGACTTCATGAGTGGACTGTGGAGAATGAAATTGATCACAAAAGTCCTAGTCCAGTACCGACCGAATTAGTACTCAGCGATGATGAAGATGACGATGAGCATCACCTCACTGAAGAAAAGTCTGAGTCACCAAAGGGGACCTTAAAGGTGAGAGATTGAGTCAGCACAGGGTACTACTATTATAACAATGAGAGGCTGATTTGAATCACTTACTGCCATGTGGCCAGCTGTGCGGATTGGCTTGCACTATGGCAGTAGCTCAAATTAAGGTCGTAGAGGTTGACGAATATAGTACAGGGACACTGCCGGGAGATCAAATGCCTCATCGAGTGATAGAGAAACGCAAGCAGGACATACTGAGCAATACAGAAGAACCTGAAACCATCGATGGTGCCAGGATGGAGCCTAAGGTCAACCTCCAGCCCCAGTCAAGAGAGCTTAAGGCCAGAGGTCAGCGCGTCACATCAAAGGAAAGTTGACTGAGTTTCAACCACTGTTCAGTGGGGCTTATATGAAGAAAATTTTGTACTCACGGTGTGACCCACAGACTGCTGTGGGTGTTGTCGAAGCCCTCCCAAATAAGAAAATCAAGACCAAAAAGGTGGGAAGTGGGGATAAGAGGCTCTGATCAGTCACTTCTGATGACGTGCCTCCAGTTGCAATCACATACACTGTGTCCTCAAGGAAGTCACGCCATAAGGTCATATCAAAGGAACCAGCCAAAGGTTCGAAGGTTAGGTCAACAAAGAGCGACCTCCCCCAAGAATTACAGGACAACCCGGAAGATAAGTGGTCGAATGTTGTCCTCCCGTGCCTCCTCTTGTGGTGTGGGGACCAGACGAACATTTGGACCATCACTGACAATGACCTCACTCGTGTCCTTGCCACCATCATTCAGCATGTCTACCCCTCGTTTGATGTGAGGCAGAGTGATATCACACATGGATCAGCGATCTACAATCTGGTGCATTCTCACAGCTGTCTTCTGAACAATTGGCATCACGTTCTTACTACATAATGGGCTGATAGGCCTGTCAGCGCCTTGTGCGCTGGCGTAATACAATAGGAAATGTGGCAACCTGTATTGTAAAGACCTTCTTCAAGGAGTACTCAATCAAGGACATGAATATGGTGGAAATGGCAGCTGAATTGTTGAAAGACCAGGTGTTCATCTGGAAAAAAAACATTAGCTATGGAGTGCTACATAGCATCTATTGACCTGTTAGACCCCATAGTCTTCCCCCTTCTATGTAGTACTACATAGACACTGGATTCTCGATTGTCACTACTGTAGCAACTATAGCACACTATATTAATTGACTATGTATACTACCAAAGACCTAGTAGCATACCATACTAGTATACCATAGCACATGATAGCACATGATAGTGAGTGTAGAAACCTCCATAAATTGACAATCTATACTACCAGAGACATAGTAGTATGTGTAGCACGAAGCTACTAGGGTCTACTACACTACACCAACAACACCATATTGAAACTTGTATGACACTAGTCCATATCACCACTGGCATCCAACCCCTCAATCTCATCCTCGAGAACCTGGTCTACCTGATCATCCTCCTTTAGCCACCAACCACTTTGTTCCTCCTCCTCGATTTCCTCGAGCTCTTCACTGTTCGGACTACTAGTACCATTACCTGCCTGTCCAGTACCATTACCCACCTGTCCAGTACCATTACCCGCCTGTCCAGTACCATTACCTGCCTGTCCATATGATTCCTGAATAGCATACTTGATGACATCGTTGGTGATTGCGATGGGGCTGGTGCTCTGCTCATTGTCTTCAACACCCGCGTTTGACCTGTGCCCGATTTAGCATTGAACGTCAGCGCCATACATCAACTACATTACCTGCCGTTGTCGAAGACCTCTTTGAGGAGCTTTGGCAAGATGCCCTGTACCTTTGTTTGCTCGTCGAAGTACTTCAACATTTTGATATGCTGCTTAAATATCGGCTTGTACTCATCCTCTTTAAAGTGTACAGCCTCGCGTTTTCCGGTGGTCCACTTGTCAACGGCACATTCGATCTAATTTATTCTTTTAGTAGTGTTCAACCAATCATCACGTGCTTACTGCTGTGAGCGTCAGAGCGAATGCAACCTGCGGAAACAGGTCATAGTGCTCTGGCCATTTTATTCCCTCGCTGTCTTTCTGCTTGAAGAGGACGTTGTTGATGACGAGTTGGATGATATCATTCCTGTAGATTCCCATGTGATGAGGGTGAAGTTCCTGGATATTGGATGTTAACAAGTCTGTTGTAGACTGGATACCAAACGCGAACACTTACGTGGAACGCGAATGCTGACTTGTTCTTCAGCTCCGTCACAAGTTTTCGGTTTCTTGTCTTGGTGATTGCACCATCTCCCATTTCGAACCCGTAGGACTGGGTGGCGAATGCCTTCGCTCTCGATTTGAACTGCCCCCGAAGGTGTGAACCACGCGCCGTGATCTAAAATGTATTGAATGATCAGCATAGTACTGCCCGGCAGCCCGGATCAATACATACAATCTTGATTATTCCCGAATCCAGCTCTACATCCGGTAATTTGTTGTAAATACGGCTTGCCTCGAAGACGTCCTTGACCCAATCAAGCTCCTCGTGGGGCTCGGGAAAAGGATTATCAGTTAGTAAATACGAATGGTAGAACTCGATGGCGGTTTTGATGACCTGGCGCTCGTCTGGATCATAATCAGATATCTTGGGTTGACTTGGAGATTTGGTCTGTTTGCCCCCGTCGCCAGCCGCTGCCGCCTTGATGTCCTGCGTGAGCATCTCATCTGCCACTGGCAATAGATCTTCATCATCACTGAGGACGATGTGGCAGACGTGCTTTCTTTGGGTGAACGGAGGATTGCCATAGTCCTCTTCTTCATCACGGTCAGCACGATCGGGTTTATTAGACCCAACACTCAGACTGGGTCTATCATAAGAAACGGTCAGTAAATTGGATGAATAGTTGTTAAACGACTCAAACTTACTCGACTGTCTCTTGTTTGAAAGTGAACAGAGTAGGCACGCGAACTCTCTTGCGTGCAGCAATCTCAATCGCATCCTAATTCTCCGGCCGTTCCGGCTCAAAGATACAAACATGATGAGGGGGAATTAACTGTAGATCAAAAAGTATGACTTGGAGGATATAAAAAAAAGATCTCAAGATACATACCTGCGGCTGAGCCTTCGGCAAAGAGGACGGGGGTGGGATGTTGCCTCGCCGCGCCACAAGTGTCCCTGGGGGAACCATACTTGCACGGGGTAGAGTGCGGGCAAGGCCTCCTGCTGCACGAGATTCGAACTG
>JBBPMT010000456.1:0-15424 GCA_038090455.1 Garcileccinum viscosum
CCAGGGTTTGCTGGAGCTTATCCTTCAAAATTTGAAGGTAGAGGTCCCCATCCATCCTACCATCAATCTTGGTAGCAAATCCAACTCCCTTCCAAGTCATACAGCTCCACATCACGAGAGAACCTCCTCCAAACTTGAGGATTCCCTGCACCAGCCTATCACTAAGCCCCTTACCTGCCCTTTTTCATGCCCATTTGCATCCATCTGACTCTAGGTGATTTATTTTAGTCTCATCAGACCATACTACCTTCTTCCAGTTCTCCATAGTCCAGTCCTTATAAGCATAGGCAAAATCTAAATGAGCTTTACAATGCCTAGCAAAGAAAATAGGGCATTTGGACTTGACCACAGCTTTCATACCAGCTTTCTTCAAGTGGAGGCGGACAGTACTGGCAGAGAGGGGTTGGTTGATGATGTTGGTAAGTGATCTGGTCACTTGGACAGCATTTTCAGCTTTTCCAGAGATAATAAGATGTTGAGCATGTCAAATATTGGCAAGGAAAAGCTTGGAAGAATGACCTCCAGCAGCTTTGGGAAGGCCAGAACACTCTTTGGAACAAAGTTTGGGTATGGTAGAAGGGCTGACACCAGTTTGCTGGGCAATGGCTTTACCAAAATGGCCAGAATCAAGCAAAGAGAGGATGGTGTTTTGTTGAGTAAGAGAAAGGGATCTGACCATGATGTTGGTTGAGAATCAAGAAGTGTGGGAACTTTTTCAAACTCAGACATATTGTTTGTATGTATATATTTGTTTGTACTAACAAACAATGGCAATTATACTACAATATGACTGAGATCCTACTCAGCAGTTCAAAAGCTCAAAAACCCTTTCCATGGTATTACCATTTTGAATTGACTATATTTTCATAGCCTGTGAACCGAATCACATGATCTAGGGAGCAATTATGTAGCCAAGAGTATGTACTATTTATATCTCCACCAAAGCTAAGCAAAAATCCTGTGGTGTTTGGCAATGCGCTTTGCACACTGCCATCTGGGTTAGTATGGAAAGGGTTTTTGAGCTCACTATAGCTAAACCCCAGTTTAGGGGTCTGCATCGGGCTTGCTCCCCTTTTTCTTATCATCACATATGTTTCCCTTTATCTTATCAGTCACCTGACATAGCCCATAGATGCTCATAGTCATATGCACTATAGTCTATTGACAATTGTTTATCTTTTTATAGATGTCCAGCTCTTCACCCTTCATCACTGTGGACATCTCCCAATCTGGATCTCTATTGTATCTTGATAGATCTCAGATCTCTGCCACAGATTTTCATTTCAGTTATCCATAAATCTGCCATATCTCATGGTATGTGGCCATCTTTCATAGTTCTCATGGTCCCTGGCTTCCATTTTGTCACACTATGTTTATTGCTTCTTGTATAGCTTTATCTATCTGCACATCTACCTCATGGACTACTTACTATAGCCATAGATAGCAGATACCTGCCCTTAAGACATGGTCCATACACTATACTCAATAGTATATAATATAGCACCAATAGAACTCAACTCCCCAGTCTTGTTCTACTTGGCTTTGTTTCTAGTCTCCTGTACAAGGACCCACTACCAACCACTGCTGTTCTCCATCATTTGCACTTCATCATCTACCAACTTGACCACTGGCTTGTAGATCCTTGGGCTCATCAGTGAGCATCACTTCTATATTTGAGTCATCCATAGTTCCAAACAGACAAGATGCTGGTACCTCCAAACCCAGCTTATGAACACATAGGTGAGCATTACTCACATATTTCACCTGTTCTCACTTCCTCCTGATAGTCATTCATAACATAGTCCATAACCATTTTTTTCTTTCCATCCTTCTTTGATATGAAGAAGATGGGTGACATTTGCAGCAATTTGGAGGGTCCAATGTACCCTTTTGATAACTGGTTGTCCATGAAAGCTTTGACTTCATCCTGTTCTTGGGGAGATAACTTGATCAATCAACCCTTCTTCAGTACAAAATCATCTTTCAGATCTACTGTGTGGTCCCAGGGCTTTCATTCTGGCATTTGCTTGCTTGCCTTCTTCAAGAAGACATCTATGAACTCATGGTATGGTTCAGGGACAAGCTTCTTGGCTTTGTCTGCATCAGCAGGTACATATTTTCTGTCATCAGCTTTTGCTATGTGATAACTATAGTTTATTTCATGGATTTCTATGCAGTTTACATAGCTATATTGAAGAGCTGCATATGACTTTGGGCAGCAATTCATGACCACAGTCCCTTGTATCCAATCAATGGATGGGTTGTGATCTCACAACCACATGTATCCAAGGACCATGTGATTCTTCCCAAGATTGGTAACATCCATGGTTATTTTCTTATGGTGTCCTTGGTAATCTATAACTATGGTGGCAGTGTATGCTATTCCACCTGCTAAGTTGATCATTCCATTGATATTATAGACCAGTATAACATTTTCTAAGGGTTGCAGGGGAATTCTTTTTGCTTTTGCCCATGCACTATTGATAAAGATGCTGGTGGCGCTGCTGTCTAGCAGGGCATTTACTTCTGTTTTTTGGTTTTTAGTGATTATGTCAATTTTTATGAATAGCTCTCAGAATGGTTTTAATGTGCACACTCATTTATCCATCAAGTTTGGAGATAAGCTATTTTTATTTTTTGTACAAACAGAATTAAGTGTCATTTCCTGGTAATCACACTCCTTTTCAGAGTTCACCATTTTGGTTGAGGTATTTGGTAGGCTACTACATTGAGATACTAGAGATAAAGAAAAAAAAGAAAAAAGGCTATTTAAGTTTATATTTGACTTGAGATTGGAAAAGCTATTCGAAACGGATAAGGGAAATGGGTGAGCACTATCTTGGCATCACACCCTTGATTGAGGTGGAATTAAATGAAAAAAACTAGGTGAGGAACTATGTATGTAGCTAGGGTCTGTATTACTCAGCACACTACTCAATGTGTCTGAGCCTACTCTTTTCCCTGTGTGGACTCAAGGTCCCTGAAGTAAGTGCATGCTGCCTCAAGGTTCATGCCTCACATGGCAGCTTCCCAGTTAACCTGTCTAGCAGGTCATGAGAGGGTTGTGAGGGGGTGACCAAGGGGAGGTCTGGCATTTTGGTTTGTTTGTGCAGTTCCTTCTGTGGCACAGGCTTGCCTTGATTTAAATTTTGAGCACTCTTTGTGGTGCCCTCCTTGTTGGAACATGCACTCTGCACAAGCCATACTCTTGGCCTTGCAGTTGCATGCTAGGTGACCCTCTTGACTGCAATTGTAGCAGCCTTGTGAGATGCAGTTAACCTCATGATTGTCAGATTGGAGAACATTGATGTCCATGGCATTGGGGTCCTGGTTGCACTAGCAAGATCCATTGAAGTGAGATTTGAATGACTCAAGCACGTTGGCATAATCTTGTACTTTCTACAGGAATTCATGTAAATGGTTAGGCCATTCACCCTGCATATACATATGTTTAATGATGTCTTGTCAAACTCCTTATTAAAGCAAAACTATGCCCATTGCTTCATTGCACTCTGCTTGATTGTAGAGTGTGAGCCATTGTGTAAAGTACACCTGTGTCCTCTTATTTCAGAATTGTTTGTGAGCCATTAGTTTTTTGGTTGCAATATCCTTTTCATTGCCTATCCTAAAGTGGTTGGTGAAGAGCTTTTCCAGATCTTGCCATTCCAACCATGGCACATCTCTATCTCAGCACTTTTTGATTTTGGTACACATCCAGGCACCTGCTCCATTTTTGTTTTTTTTTTCCTCAGTGCCTATCCAGAAGAAGACAGTGAGATTCTAGTTTTTGCCACCATTAGGTTTGTGTTCCCCAAACACATTTAGGTTGGTCTCATAGAACACGAGCATCTTCATCTATCATTCATCAAATTTACTGTACAACCCATTGTATATTCTGGGGTCCTTGACTACTTCTGCTTTTTTGATGATTCTCTTGACATAATTGCTGGCTGCTCATTTGCCTCCTCTATGCATTCCTGCCTTTCTTGGTCCAGCTGGCTTTGCAGGTCTTCAGCCTTTGATTCAGCCACTTCCAGCCTGACCAGCATAGTTGACAGGCATTTTGTGAGTAATTCAAGTTGATCTGTGAGTGTCACAGTGGGATCTTGTCTTGAGCCACAGAGAGATGTCACAGATACAGTGGGGGTGTCAAGGGGGCTTGGGGTATTGAAGAGACCACTCATTGTTATAGTCGAATTTAATTTGGGACTGATAGAAGTCTAATGTGTCATCTATGAGAACTGGGGCTTTGTCAAGGCAATGTTCTAAGAACTTGTGTTGCAGCCAGTCAGGGAAGTCAAGAGTAAATTCAATGATGTATAGGGCGTCGTCACATACTACTGTGTCATTTGGGTCAAAGTCTTTGTCAATAGGAAAACATTCTGATATGTTGGAAGAGATGGTGATATAGTTTTTGTTTCATAGGGCTCTCCAGTCATTACCATAGATATTGCTAAAGTGTTACAGTTGACATCGTCCCTGAGGGTTGTACCATTGCGTTGTCCCACCCCTTCTCTTTTTCTCATGTCGATTCGCCTCTTTTCCTTTCGGCCGATGGATCCCTTCTCTTTTCTCTTCCTCCATCGTCGGACTAACTTCTTATCTTCTGATCTTCGTATCTCGTTATCACCTTATCTTCTTATCGCCTTATCTTCTTATCGCCTTATCTTCTTATCTTGTATACATAGCCTTCCGCAGCTTCTGACTCATTCTTACTGCGGATGACTCATTTCCCTTCCATGCGATTCCATCGCATTCTATCTCAATTCCTCTTTATGTCTTTCTCTCGTTCACTGCTATGACATAGCTTGGTCCGTGCTCCACACTTTCCTCTATAAATACCCGTAGCATGATGGTGTATGTTCTTTAGCTAGTTCTATGCAATTCAGCATCGATTCTCAGCTGCCTTGAGCTCTTGGTGTGCGCACACAAGATAGAGAGACCTTCCTCTTCGACCAAGCTAGACTTGACGGACTCTTCGTGAGATTCTCGTCTAGACTTGTGGTATTGCTTGACGCTCCCCTGTGACCAAGCTAGACTTGACGGACTCTTCGTGAGATTCTCGTCTAGGCTTGTGGACTTTTTGACGCCCAGCATAACATAAAGTCCATATATCTGTGGATAAAAACTCTTGTCTGTCATGGTCAGACAATAACTCCCAAGTATCAGATGCAAGTGGAGGAGACTGGGTTTTGCCTGGCTATAGCTGATATTTTGGTATGCCGAGATTGTGACTCTTTAGCTTATAGATATCGCAATGTGAGGTTTGCATGGTATGCTCTGCTGCACTGATCCAATATGCACTAAGGGATGAATCCTTATTTTTCAGCAGTCAAAAGAGTCCACTCAAATGTGGTCTACCCTGACAATGCAAACTAAAGCTATGCCAGATGAGCATATAAATGCAGTGAAGAGGTAGTTGCAATCTACCTGTGGTCATGGTACAACTGGCTGCTATCCAGCTAAAGCCTTAAGTCTGGCTATCTACTATATCCCCTTAAGTCTGGAGTCCAATTATGTGTGATGAAGAAAGTAGAGTGGGTAGTGGTGGCATATAATGGTGCCAGTGAGGTGAGGTAGTGGAAGAGAGTCTGTTCTTATGAAAGCAACCAATAGCTTGCACTAGATCACCTTGATAATCACAAACACTTAAGTGGATCTGTATAAGCTAGAGGGTATCTAACCAGAACAGACTAAGGTCTGCTGGTCATGCATTCGCAATATATATACTACTGATATATGCACATGGACCACTGTAGGGCTGGTACTATTATGATAAGGATGTGTAAGGTAAGCTATATAAGGTTAGAGTGTTCACATGCTCATGGGAGTATTCCCATACATGAGGTGTACATGCAGCAGTCTAGCCCTATGATGTCACATGACAGATCATGTGATGAATATCAAGTCATGTGATCATGAAAAATACTATCAATTGGTGGAAAAGTTAGGTTCCATATAAGAGTCATAACAATATGTCTAATCTGCTTGTGAAACCACATTTGAACTTGTCAATTTTCACCTTGATAGTATGCACAACCTTGACTACCTCTCAACAGCAATAGAAGGCTATTCCTTCCAAGCACATGCAGAAAGATCCTCCACTTCCCTTGGATATTTTGAGGAACCAACAGATCAGTGATGATTCCTCCATAAAAAAAGTTAATTGGTTACTGAAGTGAAATTAGGACTACCACAAAACAAGAAAAGCATTGCTGTATGGTGGCAGTGCATCAAGTGCTCAATCAAATTGAACTTTGGCTATGGAGTGTCAGCAAACAATTGCACACATATGCTCCATAGACTGCTGAACACTCTTGCTCTAAACTGGCAAGTATTCAAAGTGCCTTAGAGAATGTCAGATGGCAAGTCTTTTCAGTGACCATGCAAAAGGCACAATTGCATGACCTTTTCAATTCACTAGAGAGTTGTCTTAGCAAGGAAGACCAACCTGAAATCCCCAACAACCCTGTGGAGTATGGTACTTGTAAGTGCTCATTTCCTTTATCATCTGGATTCACACTGATCACATTCTGTTAGCTCATCACTTCAATCAACCAATCAATCACTGTGATGAAATTGTGCAAGTTTTACTTTTCCTTGGAGTCATGCACATAATGTTATTTGGTATCAGCCATGCATGTGGAAACTTTTTCCTTGGTGTCATATTACTAATCTTGAACATATCATTCAACTTGTTCAGCTTAAGAGCTGAGGCCACTCATAACTGCACACTTCTCCAAATTCCTAAAATCATGACAGCAGCATTATCTCACTCCAATCTTGAGGGTCACAATACTACATATGCTGTTTGTCCTCAATGTAACTGCACTTACAAACCTTCCTGTGCAATAGGCTCTGACCCCACATATCCTCTCTGCTGCACTAATAGACCTTGTCCAGAGAGTCCTTCCTGTGACACCATCCTTGTGAATGACCCAGATGAGAATTGTAAACTCCCCATGAAATCCTTTGTCTATCACCACTTCCATGACTACTTGGCTGGGTTGTTGGTGAAACCAAATTTAGAGGCTCTTATGGACAAGCAATGCAATGATCTTGCCAAGAATGCTGATAAATCACCTCAAGCCATGAAAGATGTATGCAATGCAGAGTTTCTTTGCACCTTTATTGGGCTTTCTCACCAACATTTGTTCATTGATCATGGTGGTGAAGGTTGCTTTTTGTTTTCCTTGAACATACATTTTTTTAACATGGAGGGAAACCACCAATGCAATGCCATAACATCATGTGATATTATCTCTTATGCCTGCCTAAACCTCCCTGTGGATATTTACTGCAAACCAGAGAATATATATCTTGTAGGAATCATACCTGGTCTACATGAACTCTTTGGTGAGCAACTCAATCACTTCTTGAATCCTTTGGTCAATGACATGGTGGAGAGTTGGGACAGGGGTATCCATTTTTCTCACACAGCCTCTTCAGGTCAGGCCTGTGTTACACACTCTGCCATTGTGTGTGTCATATGTGACCTTCCAGCAGTGAGGAAGACAGCTTAGATGGCTGCTGTTGTCAGTTATTTCTACTGCAATATTTGCCACTGTTTTCATTTGTCAACACTTGGCAGAGCCAATATTTATTCTGCAGACTGGAAATTTCAGGACAAAGATACTTTATGAGCTTATGCTGAAGCTTATAGGAATGCCTCCTCTACCAAGTGGTGTTGCAAACATCATCATAACCTAACTTGCCCCTAGTCTAGGGTTCCCCTTCGGGCTCATCCCCTATCCTCCTAGCCACATGCTTGTCCTCAGTGCTCCTCCTCAGTCACATGACAGCTAGATGCTGGTCATCACGTGACATACTATTGGCAAGTATTTATCATTGTTTACCTTTTTATAGATGCTTGGCTCTTCACCCTTCATTGCCAATGCTGATCTCCTGATCTGAATCTTTGTGTATCTTGATAGATCTCAGATCTCTGCCATAAATCCTTATCTTGATCCTATCTATAGATCTGCCACACCTTGTTGTACATGGCAGGCATTTCATAGTTCTCACAGCAGGCTTCCATTCTTTACAGCCCTGCCTCGTTGTTGACTTATGATCTTTATCTATAGCCTACTATAGTATGTGCCAGCCCTACAGTAGTAGTCCATGCACTCTCCTGTACAATATATATAGGCTTGTAATACCCAGCCAAGACTCTCCAGTCTTGTTACAGTTGGTCTTGTCTCTAGTAGCCTTTGGGCTCTTCTAGTAATCAGTTGCCATACTGCAGCTCACTTCCAGTTCTTTTTTCAAGTCTCCCCCCAATAGCATCAATAGCCAGACAAGATGTAGGCATAGCCTACTGGCAAACAACATAGGCACATATTCCTGTGCACATATTCTTTGCTTATCACTTCCTACTTGATAGCATTCACTACAAGTGGCCTAAGTTATTTATCCAACATGGCATATGGTGGTCATCACTTTGGTGCCTTCTGTACTAGGATCCAGCTCAACAATTGGTTGTTGATTCAATGCACTGTCTGCTCAAGGGATTGGCTCAAGCCCACTTTTGTGAAAATTTAGGGCTCACCACTGCTATCACATCCAAATCACAGGTTGAATCAGACTCATGGCCCACATTTACTAAATAATTTCACAATGTTGATGGCTCAGTGGATGCAGAAACACTCAATGAAAAAGATCACAAATACATCAAGAGCATTCAATCTCTGCTCATTGGTGCAGTAGATATGGGTGATCTAGGAGATGGTGAGGAAAGTCTGGGCATCCAGTGTTATCTCAATTCCTTAAAGTGCAAGCTAGCTCCCAAAAGGCTCAAAGCTTTGAAGTTTGTTGCAACAAGGCTCCAGCTATCACCTTCAAATGTGATGACAAAAGTATATAAAGATAATTGGATTAAGGCCCTCTTTAAATGGATAGGTATAGAGTCTCACCAGGTACCATATGTATATCTGATAAATATCACAGCAGAAAACAAAACCAATGATGGCACCTCTCCAAGACCAGATATCCACACCAACCACAATGCTTCATATCCAATAGGTCATTAAAGAAGCAGATATACTATCTTGGCTAAGATCAGTTTCCTATAACTTTGGTGACATGTAAACAGGCATGCTGAAGGCTGATAAGTGGCAGACCATGTTAGCAATATTGATCAGAGCTATCAAGGAAGGGAAGTGGTCAAGTGACAATGACCTGGGAGTGTTACTAAAGAGGGTTTGCAATAAACCTCCATGATCAACCAACTATGAGAGTGACTCAGGAATAAGAGATATAGGCAATCCCATTCTGTGAAACTCAGATGAGACTATGGGTCAATCACTGAGAAGAACTAGACTGGGAGTCTAGGACTTCAAGGGCCTATATTATATACTATGAGTACACATGCATGGACCATGCCTTAAGGGCAGGTACCTGCTATCTATGGCTATAGTAAGTAGTCCATGAGGTAGACATGTGATAAATAAAGGCTATATGAGAACCAATAAATGTGGTGTGGCAGAATGGAAGCCAGGGACCATGAGAAGTATGAAAGATGGCCACATACCATGAGGTGTGGCAGATCTATAAATAAATGAAGGCAAGATTAAGATGCAATCAAGATCTATCAAGATACAAGATGCTATTGCCAATGAGATCTGTAGCCAAGGAAGATCTGAATGGCTAGGATTGGGAACTCTATAAATGTGTCAATAGATACAAACAATGAATAAATGATAGACCATATAATGACCAGCATCTATAGTTACATGACCCGATAAGATACTCGTGGGCACTAAAGCAGGTGGCAATCAAGAAAGGGGAAAAGCCATATCCAGAACCCTAGATTAGGGGCAAGGTAGGTCATGACAGAGGATCACAACAGACCATGGCAACAACCATCTTGCCATTGGCCCTCATCAGTATATGGGGTGAGAGATCAGTATATCCCTCACAAGAGGTGGTAGATCATATGTAGCATGTCTTTGATCCTTGTTTCCACAATTCAAATTGCCTATTTTCAGATCATGATGCCATCTCAAATAATAGCTTATCAAACATGTACTATGTCTTGGTTGGCTGATTTAAAGCATGTCTTATCAGATGCATCCTTATATCTGAATGCACACATGGCCTGTCACATTTATGATTACCTGAAACTATTTGGGCCTGTCCACTCTTGGTGGTGTTTTCCATTTGAGCATCTCATCAGTCATTTGCAATGCCTGCCAACTAATCATATATTTGGTTTGTTAATAATGCTGTGTTTGCCTTGCTCAATTACTAACAAACTGTTAGGTGAACTTGAGGAGACACTCTTACAGTCTTTTATCCAGGCAGCCAAACTCTGTGCTTGGCTTAAGCAATCTGACTGCCCACCTGCTATCAGGGAATGCCTAGCTTTGTTTAACAAGCACATTGATCATAATAATGACAAGCTAGCCAGCCTGGTGGTACCAGGTACTGTTGCTGAGAAGGAGCAACAGCCTGTTCTGTGTAACCTTGTCCCTCATACAAACTGCAAGCAACTCACTTTTTATGCTCATTTCAAATTGGATGGATCCCTTTTCTGTTGGTAGTTCACTCATATTGGCAACAGTCTAGTATCTATCCACCAGGCAGCACTACTCTGATCTCCAGCTCCATCAAGTATATTTTTGAGGATGGTGGTCAAATTAGTTTTGCTATTCAATGCCAGCTTTTCCTGGACTCCAACCTCATTGACCCTTTCTGATACTACTCCTACTTTTCAGCTCATTTATACTCTAAAAACCTGGATTTCAATCTTGAAATAGTGAATCCAGCAGCTGTGGTATCACACTTTGTGTGATGGTGCTTCTCTAAAGATCATGCAGTTGTCTTGATGCTAAAAAAGATATATTTTTGTTAAATACTTTATCATTGTTACAGACTTCAGTTGTGACCTAACTTGCCTCTAGTCTAGGGTTCCCTTTTTGACTTTCCCTCTTTCTTCATAGCCACTCATCAAGCATCCACACATTATCTTATTGGGTCACATGACAATAGATGCCAGTCATCATGTGATCTATCATTTATCCATTGTTTGTATCTATTGACACTTTTATAGATGCTCAGCATTCACCCTTCATTGCCAATGCTGATCTTCCAATCCAGATCTCCATTGTATCTTGATAGATCTCAGATCTCATTCCCTAAATCCTTCCTTCACTTATCTATAGATCTGCCACACCTCATGGTACATGGCCATTTTTCATAAGTTTTCATGGTCCCTGGCATCTTCCATTCTGCCACATCACATTTATTGCCTCATGGCTTTATCTATAGCATGCATCTACCTCATGGACTTCTACTATAGCCATAAATAGCAGGTACTGGCCCTTAAGGCATGGTCTGTGTGCCTATACTTGTAGTATTTAATGCATGGCCTTGAAATCCTAGACCCCCAGTCTAGTTCTTCTTGGTGATTGACCCATAGTCTCATCTGAGTTCCACAGAATAGGATTTCTTCATATCCCCTTATTCCTGAGTTCATCCATAGTCCAGTCAGTCATAGAGCTATAGCAAAACCCTCTAAAGTGGATGTTCCCAGCCATTGTCACTTGGCCATAACTCCTACCTTAGGGTTAATTCCCAATAGCTCCAAATAACATCACTTTCAATCATCAGCCAACAACCACTTTCAGGACTAGCTATCACTCTTTCAATAAACATTGGTATAACAATTATCTAAAATCTATTTGAAACTAGCTCATCCTCAGTCATAGGAATTATGGAATCATTAACATATCTGTCTGCAATGTAGGTAGTTCATAGCAGCCCATCAGTAGTCTGTATTATTTGTATTACATTTCAGTTAAGGATAATAATATAGCATAGGCAATAAAGGGTTTGTGGGTGATAAATGTTGCAAACATCATCATAACCTAACTTTGCCTCTAGTCTAGAGTTCCGGATCAGGCTTTCCCCCTTTTTCCATAGCTGTGTGCTTACCCCAGCGCCTCTCCTCGGTCACATGACATACTATTGTGGCGAGTATTTACTATTGTTTACCTTTTTATAGGTGCCAGCCTCTTTACCTTTCATCAGCTGCTGCATTTCCTAATTTGATCTCTATTGTATCTTGATAGATCTCAGATCTTATATAGATCTTCCTTCACCTATCTATAGATCTGCCATACTCACAGTTACCTCATGATATGTGGCACCTTTTTCATTGTTCTCATAGTCCCTGGCATTTTCTTCCATTCTGCCACACCACATTGTTGCCTTATGGCTTTACTATAGTCTATTATAGCAGGTGCTGGCCCTCAAGTAGTGGTCTGTGCATACTCATGTACAATATATATAGACTTGTAATCACTGGCCAAGACTCTCCAGTCTTGATATAGTCAGTCTTGTCCCTAGTCCTCCATGTGAGTTTACTAGTGACCACCTTCTTGTTCAACTCACTTCCATTCTTTACTTCAAGTCTTCCCCCAATAGCATCAATAGCCAAACAAGATATAGGCCTAGCCTACTAGCAAACACCATAGGCATGTATCCATCACACATACTCTGTGCTTATCATCTTTCCTACTCAATAGCATTTGCTACATTATATCAAGACTACTTCCTGGCCTCCACTGTTACTTAGACGCCTTGCCCAACATAGCTTGGTGGCCTAATTACTGGCCTTGACAGTTAAATTGACAAGATAGTATATAGCTTGAACCTTTCATTTTACTGACTACCTTTATTTCATCAACATCACTTGGAGCCCCCGAGTTCAGTTCCTACCATGAGCTACCCACGAGCTTTCCCTTTATAAATTCCCTATCGGCACTTTGACATGTATCCTTATTGCCAATACCCCACTTCTCCCTTGGTACTGGAAGCCATGTCCTCTTCATGAGAGATTGCCCAGATATCATTGTACTCTCCCCATCATGAGGCAATTCTCCATTTATCGATTATTGTTATAGTCTTCAAGCATAGGTCCTCATTATTGGATATCCCAAGTCATGTGTCCTCAAGAGAACTTGGACCAGATGCTTATAGATTGCCCTTCAATAGATGGAGATAGCAAACCCATAGAGAGGGCATATACCATCACATTCCCCTTATAGCATTCCCTCCCCATGCACAGCAAGATAGTCCATTGCTGATTGATAAATGGCTTGACGAATAGTATCAATAGGGCTTATAGCCAACAAGACATCAATTGACACTACTATGGTTCTCAGCTTGATAGACTTTATTGCTTCCCCCTCCCATCGAATCCAACATAGGCACTCACTATAGCACAAAATCAAGAAATTTTTTTTTACAGAGTTTTTCTTTTTTCCAGTTTTTATCATTCAGTGCTCAAGAGTATTGAGATGCTGCTCTTTAGAGAGAGCGTAGGTGTATAGAATACACAAGGTGATGACTAACAGAAGTCACAGAGCATCTGTAAGCAATGCTGGTAGGCAACTAATAGAGGATTGCCTAGCAAGCAAAATAGCAAGTGGCCTCTATGGTGCCATAGTGTGGGAGCATAGGCAGCCAGAAGTGCAAAAACTCGAAACTTTTCAGGTTGTATTCTTTTTACACCTTTTATCTTGATTGCTAACCCCATACAAGTTTCTTTTCCTCTGTTTAACCATTGATAGTCTTCAATTTATAGATTATAGAGCAGTCATCGCCAGATCTCATGTAATAGCTGATCTTACATTGTGTTATTACCTTTGGTTGACAAGATAGTCTTCATCGAATTGATAGTCATAGGTTTCCCCCTTTCATATTGATCTTACATTGCCATCTTTATTGCACTGACATAAACTTTCTTCATAGACATTTTTGCATTTTTATTGACATTCTCTTTATAGACACTTTTACTGAGTTTTTATATAATAGTCTCTTCAAAGCTGACCTCCCGAGTTTTAGGTTACTTCTTCTTTTCCTGGTTTTTCTCTCATGTCCATCTGGAATCTGGACCATAGAGAGGGTGTAGTATTGTGAACATTGTTGTAATCTAACTTGCCCCTAGTCTAGGGTTCCTCTTCAGGCTCATCCCCTATCCTCATAGCCATGCACTTGTTCCCAGCACTTCTCCTCAGTCACATGACAGCTAGATGCTGGTCATCACATGACATACTATTGGTGAGTATTTATACTTGTTTACCTTTTTATAGATGCTTGGCTCTTCACCCTTCATCACCAATGCTGATCTCCCAATCTGGATCTTTGTGTATCTTGATAGATCTTGGATCTTTAACCACAGATTCTTCATTCCATGTATCTATAGATCTGCCACTCCTTGTTGTACATGGCAGGTATTTCATACTTCTCATGGTGGATTTCCATTCCTTACAGCCCTGCCTTGTTATTGCCTTATAGCCTTTATTTATAGCCTACTATAGTATGTGCCGGCTCTATAGTCATGGTCCATGCACTTCTTTGTATAGTATATATAAGCTTGTAATAACTAGCCAAGACTCCCCAGTCTTGATATAGTCAGTCTTGTTCCTAGTCCTCCATGTGAGTTTATTAGCAACCACCTTCTTGTTCAACTCACTTCCATTCTTTACTTCAAGTCTTCCCCCAATAGCATTGATAACCAGACAAGATATAGGCCTAGCCTACTGGCAAACACCATAGGCACGTATCTGTTGCACATACTCTTTGCTTATCATCTTTCCTACTTGATAGCATTTGCTACAATAAAGGGGTATCCTTATTAGAAATCTGCCTGGGCAGTGCCCAGCCATTGCCCTATTCCTTTTGAGATTGATAAATATATATAATTTTCTGAATTCCTTATGTGGCCACACAAAATTATATGTTCTATAACTCAGAAAACTTTTATATTCTAGATAACATTTTTAGACCTCATGAAATATAATATTTGTGGCACCAGAACAAGATAATCTTATCATAAATATTATGTTATCTATATATGTTATATTCTTGATTTCCTTTTGGGACACTGAAAAGTCTAAGTTTTGTATGCTACTTATGTGACCACTTAAAATTTAAGATTATATGCGACCTCAAAATGACTAGCCATTATATTTGATAATATAATTACATTCTGAGATGTATTCTGAGGGACTCAAAATATTGATCCTATTGATGTGCCAGGTCTTTCAAAGTAATAATTCGTGGGAATGTCAAGACCGTCGCGATCCCGAAGAGTCTGAATTGGTGTCGTTCGGATTTACTTGCCATTTATTTGATGTCGTTCGGGTTTACTTCCCATTTACAGACAGTATCGTTTAACGCTAAATCTAAATCGCGTCGCGTGCCTTGTGTACGCGGGATTCATGTCCTTCACAACGAGATGTGCTGATTTAAGCTGTACCTTCTTCGTTCGATCCTCATGCCATCTTCAGCGGTATCACGGCCTGCATCTACAGGTTCTGTTCGCTTTTTGGTCGTAGAGGGCGTGGCCATACGAGTGTCAGATATTCATGATGGCCGTGGCCTTGTCTATAAGTAATGAATAGATGAATGAAAAATC
>JBBPMT010000458.1:0-15382 GCA_038090455.1 Garcileccinum viscosum
GAAAGTCCAAAAACTGTTCCAATGGTGTTGCTGTTTTAAAAGTGGTATATCTCAATAGCCCCTGACCTGGGTCACATGACCTAGTGACATAATTTGTAGCCAGGGGTTTGTACATTATTTGTCTCCATCAAAGCTAAATGAAATTCCCACAAGTGATTGCGGGGCGCTTCACGCCCCAGTTTGGGGTTAGGGATTGGAACACTTTTTGGAGTCACTGTAGTAGGGCTCACAAGTATCTGTTGTCATAAAATTGACCAAACAAGAGACCTCCTGATAAGGTTAAGAAGGAATTCATGCTTCCTATCCAACTTCAATATGACATGATGAGGGACAAAGCAGTTGCCAACATGTAAACTTACGAGATTATAGAGGATGAGCAGTCGGATAAATAATGTTGGGAGTAAAAGTCTAGAAAAGAATAATGGTTCATAT
The DNA here is from genome assembly GCA_038090455.1 of Garcileccinum viscosum. Lineage (NCBI taxonomy): Eukaryota > Fungi > Basidiomycota > Agaricomycetes > Boletales > Boletaceae > Garcileccinum > Garcileccinum viscosum. Next base: position 433 of record JBBPMT010000458.1, read on the forward strand.
ATGTGACGTTAGAAAGGTATGAAAGGTGCCTTGGAAAACCCTGAACACATCTACAAGTCTGGAGAGACCAAAGGTAAGTATAGATTCAATGAATGTCAACCACAGACTTGGCCTCATATCCAGAGCCATTCATTTGAATAAGAAAACTTGAATTTTTAAGTCAGTTGGGAGACCATGTTGGAAAGAGTGAGCACTTGCACACCAAACATAGTTAGCCATGTGGTTGCACCACCATCTGGAAAATTGAGGAAGGCATCCTGGTTAGGTTTGGTATCGAGTTCAGTGCACAAGTGAGACATTCCAAACAGCCATTGATGGTGTCAGTTCATATCTGGTTTATAACTGCTACTACTGCTCAAGCAATTTTTCCACTGTCGGAAATTGTATATTGCTCTACCCATGGCATGAAAGTGATGTTTAGTGATCAATTATTGAAACCCAAATGATACCAATGAAGCACGCCACATCATCAGTGGCTGTCAAAGGGTGAGTATACAGGAGCATGTCATACTGCTGCAAATCATCGCACACTGCTGTGAGTCATCAGACTGCTGTGACTCCAAGTTGTCACATACTGCTGCGAGTTTGCTGCCATCCCTAGATCCATGACGGTCAAAGCTCAATTGAGAGCGGAAAAATGATTGTATCATGTACCTAATGACAGTCGGTGCTAGGTACAAGTTACCAGTAAGTAAAAGCATACCCAGTTGAGAGTGAAAGATTCTGAATGACTGGACGGAATGGTCAGAACTGTACGATGTGAAAATATTATACTGTAAAAGGAAAGGGAGGCAACTGGAACCCCGGTCCCCATAATGGCATTGCTGGCACCCACCGAATCACTTGCTCCCTACTAGGGTACGGTGTAAAAATCAGGTGTTAAAAACACCTGTGAAAAACAGCGGTTATTAACTGTAGTGAAAAAGTCCACTGAATTTTCGCCTGTTAAAAATTGTGAAAATTGTGAATAAGTGTTGCAGGTGACAGCATGACTCCGAGCTGCATGAGTAGTTAGTAGGAGTCACCAGGCAGCACGCAATATTATTCAAGTTGAAAAAATATGCATCTTCCGTGACGGGCACTAGTCCTTACACCCGCACTTCCTCTATTCTCGGGTTGCTGCGGTAGATAAGCCTCACATCTGCAATCACGATGTTCATGATGTTATGGTTGTGCAATAGATTCTCATGACAAAGATATCTGCAGTTCTAATCGACTCAATGCTAGACGAAAGGACTGGATCGATGTTAACATGACTCAACTTGCCAACTCGTGCAAACCAAGACTGTCAGACGGTCATAAACATAAACAAATTTGGACAATAATATAAAACCCAAAAGGTACATCCCCATTTCAGCTTTTGATAGTAGAGAAATCTACTAACGGCACTCAGGAACCTCAACAACAGAACACCCCATATCGCCCGGTTGTCCGATTCCGGGATATTCATCAAGACCTGCTTGACGTCACTACTGGTAGCAGAGAGACGTCCCAGTCCATGGGTGGACATTGCGATACTGAGGTCGAAAGCACGGGCAACGATGAATCGGGCTCCCAGTACATGCCTGAGGGCCAACTCCGACTGAGTTTTGGGGACAGAGCAAACTCGGAGGTTGCGGTATTGCGTACAGATGATAATATTGACCTCAAGTCAGCTTTCCTACGCGATTTGATTGCTACTGTTCCCGTTTCTACTGCGGAGAAGACACTGGCGCGTGAAACGGCAGTACCCGGAGTTGATACCACTGTCATACCAGTGTCCCGGTCCCCGGACTGGGATTGGTGGTTTTTCACAGCGAAATATTTTAACAGTGTGAATTATTCCTTTTTAACAAGTTAATAACTGTTCATAACTCACTGTGAAAAACCTGCCCGTGATGCCATCTGTTAATAACTCAGTACAAAAGTCTTGGGGACTTTTACACCGTACCCTAACAATGCTCCCATAGAATTTCAATCTATTCTTGTACACTTACGGGCGCTCCTCCATGATCTACTATCGCAGCTGTCAGTTGATCATCTGGGCGCCTCTAAATATACCGCGTTCGTTACATTTGATTTGGATTTGGATGCTAACTTGTTCGGTCGGACTGGGAGTAAAATTGGAGTATTGAATGAAAACTCGAAAATATTTTTGGATGGAAGACGCGGATAACTGGAGATGGGATTATGCGAATCGGTGAGTATAGTTGTCTAATAGCGGCTGTGGTGGACGTTCTCGAACCCTTCACAAAAAGTATCCTGAAGACTATCATCAAAAAGTGGGGTATCGACATCACGAATGAAGCATGAAGCATTACTCTCGGACCCGCATGCAGAAACCATCAATGTCCGGCGCGACAACTCTGCTGCATGCAACAATGCAGAGCCGGACTGGGATTTCTAATATTTTCTTGCAGTTTTTTACTGCGAAATAATTACTTACAGTGTATAGACTGTATGAAAATGTCTGAAACAGCTGTTAAAGATGTGTAGCTATAGGGTCGTCACTGTTAGCAAGTTACGGTGACTTAATACTGAACTCTAGTTCGGTGTACTTTTCTTTGCGTGGGGGCTGCTACCTTGGTCCCTGATAGTTCCACAAGCTCTTTCCCCTTGTGTGCGGCTTGTTCTGTTCACATGCAACACACGAGACCTCCAATTCATTGCCGTCCGAGTAGGTGATCCCGCAGCAGCCGCGCGACGGACCGTCACCCTCCTCAAAAGAAAGTGGTCCGAAGTGTTCGAACATTCGTCAAAAGGCTTCATATAGCCGGCCGGAACCCCGGAGTAGGCTAGCTCCAACTTGGCTTCTTAATTCCTTGAAATGAGTCATCCAGCTCTGCCCTCCACAGCGCGTTGCAGAGCGGTCAAAAAAAGAGTCGATGTAAGACGGACTTCAATGTGGAATCCCCGACTGAAATATTTGCCGCCTGGGAAATTTGGGTACCTCGTGGAGGAACTACATCTTTATAGATACATGAACACTATTGCTCGCATTTCAAAGGTTTGAAGGTACTGCAACGCCAGATTAAGTAGATAGATAAGGTGCATAGTCAGGTCCAAGAATTGTCATGACAGATACAATATGATTGCACACGGATCGAGTCGTCTATCCATGGGGTCGGTTGCATTTCCTCAGCTTCAAGCTGTCGATCTACGATGAATGAAGGTCAGGGGGCTACGGTTGCGGACGTTTTTTGGGTCTGGCGTCGCAAGACGAGTTCCGTCGCGACAAACATGAGGGTACTTGTGATACAAAGAATCTACAGTGCGCCGAAGAAGAGGTCATGCACGAAACAATGAGTATTCTTGATGAACTCACCCCACAAAAGACCGCAGGTTTCCACCAAGTGTAGTTTGATCCTAGAAGAGCACCCGCGAGGGGTGTCCCTGTCCGCACGCATGAGATCGTATACGACATCGGATCTCGAACTTACCTATCAAGCTTCCGAGACCTGTCACCTGTTGAACGAAAGATAGGGAATGATATAATTCATGACACACCTGCCAAAAAAAGTCCTATACCCATACGTGCCCTTGGGCGAAAATAAGATACCACTAGCATAGGTGGAACAGTGGGGCTTCTTACCCAAGCTCGGATAAGTTGTGAGTCAAGTATTCCATGAGGGGAGCAGAAAGGGCCACATCTGAGAATGCCCTTGGTTCTCAACGCGATCATGGAAAACAGATGAACACTAACAAACGCCTGCGAAATATCCGATGAGGAATCCAATACTCGTGGCAGCAGCGCGATTGGAGAAGGCCGTCATCGCGACGGTGAAGACGCCGGCACTCAGTGTCGATCCAATGACCGTATTAGAAATACCGAAGCAACCAGCAATGAAACCACCAGTGATACGACCGATGAAATTGCCTCCATTGAGAATGACAATCTGAGAAAGACATTCAACATATAGTATTCATGGGGGGAACCTAGGCAGACCGTATAGAAAGAAAACTCTTTACCAAGACCGTGCATGGACGAGTCGAGCTGAATATAGAAAAAAGGGAAAAAAGCACCGGCACCAAAGAAGAACAAGCTAAAAGGACATGAGTATCGTCACCGATGAGATGGTGATGTCCGTTGCCTACCCAGTGCAAGCAAATAAGTACGGATAATCACCCGAAGACGTTTTCAGCAATTGAAAATAACGGGTTTCTACTTTTGTCTTTGAATAAGGCAACCTGGTTCGCACGAGGGCACAACCGATCACCAGTAGGGCGGTATTTATTGCTGCGGTAATGCGGATGCTATTTGCGAAGCCGAGGCTACCATTCAAAAGGTTGTTCAAAAGAATGGTGTATAGTGCGGCACCCAATGGCGTTCCGCCAGCTACAATACACATGGCGATTGCGCTCTTTTTCTTGAAATGCTGGGACAGCACTGCGAGCGAAGGTACGTAACCCATGCTAGTAGCCAATCCAAAGCCCAAGCCATGGCATAGAAAAATCTAATGGGATGAGTCGCATTGGAGGCGTCGCTGCGATGAATGCGTACTTGATAGAATTGGTTTCGCCGCGTCAAGGAGAGCATGAAGAGACACAATGTTTGCAGGAAAGAACCAACGATCACCAGCCAGTGGCTGCAGACATGGGAAAAGTGGACATGGGAACCAGGGGAAAGAGCTCACAAGTATCCGTTGTCGTAAAGTCGGCCAAAGAAGAGGCCCCCGGACAAGATTAAGAATGAATTAGTGCTTCCTATCCAACTATATTATGGCGTGATGAGGATAGTTTTGGTCACGAAAAGACGAGCGTACGAGATTGCAGAGGACGAGAAGTTGGATAGGTAATACTGTGAGTAAAAGTCTGGAAAGAAATGAGTGGCCGTATGGTACCAGAGGTAAGAGATTGCCTTGGAAGACGCCAAATGCGTTTACGAATCTGCGGGATCTGGATGAGGATGTGTACAAGCATAGACCCGACCTCTTACCCAAAGCCACCGATTTGGATGAGAAAGCTTGAAAGGACGTGTCAGTCTGCACGAGTCACGATAGTAAGAGTGGACACTTGCGCGCCGACCACGGTCATCCACGCGGCCAAGCCGCCGTCTGGGATACTCGAGTCGCTGTCAAGCAGATCAGACCGGCTGGGGTTCTGCTGGGGCGTATCACTCATGGAGTGGTGGCGTCTGTTGGGGAGATATGGGGAAAGAAAGATGGGGACGAGAAACAAGTCGTGGCTGGGTTGTTAAAGCAGCCCCATTGCAGGCCCTGGCCCTGTGCGGGCAGGCGATGTATGTACAACACGGGCATTAAAGACCCTGGTGTATGGTGGTGTAAGTAGTACGGCGGTTCCTGATTAGGCAAGTCTCAAGCTTGTTGATGCGCCTCGAGGACGGATCGACCACGAGTCGGCTTGAACGCGGTTCATATGCCAGCGGACGTCGACCAGCCCCACATCCTCAGCAGGCCACGGCTAAGAGTGCTCAGACGCAGCCCAAGTCCAGGTTTACGCATGGCAGACAGCAGCTCTGAGGCAACGCCACAGGCTGGTCCTGCATCGGCACGTTTTTCCTTTGCAGCCATACGCGACGATGAAGAAGACGAGGTGCCCACTCCCCGCATGCAGCCCAGGCCAATCAACTCAGATCACACGGCCGTCCCTGCAGAGACACCGGCTGCCCGTCTACGCGCGCTTCTCGCCCGCGAGCCACGGTCTCCGAGAGACACCACCCCTTCCGTCCCTCCAGCACCTCCATCCGAGGCAGACTCGTTCGCAGGGCCTTCTCGCTTGGGCTCCAGTAGCTCCAGCGTTGCCCGCGAGAGTTTGAAGAACATTTTCTCTCGCGCCCTCAGAGAGCCCGGGGACACACCCGAAAAGCACCGCCAGCGTAGAAACAGCTTTGATGGGAGTTCGATGGACATTACCCCCGTCATCGACAGGGACAGGGGTCATCGCAGAGCATCCAGGCGCAGTTTGAGCGATGAGGAAGCCGAAAAACCAAGTATGTTCCCATCTCATATATTTCCGTCATGTTCACCGACCTCGTGCACCAGAATCCGGCAGACAATCCGATCGTTCATTCCGGCTCTCTACCGCAGCCTCTTTTGATGCCCTGCGCGCCCGCCTCATGGCTTCTCAGTCACAGCTTATGGATCAAAACCTTTCCCAGGCGCTCGACGCTCGTACGTCGTCACACTGTCATCTCAGTGGGATTCGGCACTGATTCAACCCGACTCATCTCTAGCGTCTGACAGCAACTCTGATTCCAAATTCCGTCCCCAGGCCTCTACTTCATCCCAGTTCAACTCAACCCGTGTGACTCCACTGGTCAGCTCAAACCCCCATCCATCCTTCCAAATGTCATCCCAGCTTGCATTTCATTCCAGTATGCCTTAGGTTGGAATGCATGATATTGTTTATCTGACCCTTCGTTAGATCTCCTCGAACAAGATTCGGAGATGCAACGAGCTATGGGTGAAGTTCTCAACTCCGAGAGCGAAGGTAGGTTGTTTTACTCTTGATATCAGCAGAACTCTCAGGTCTCTACGTAAAATAGCCTCGACATCGGCTCCGAATGTTGCACAACCCCCGATATCATCCGATTCTCATCCATCTTCTTCACTGAGAGGAAGCAAGAGTATTTCGAGACTACAACATGGACGTATGAGCCTTGATTGTAAGCTAGTCCCTCGTAGATTGAACACACTTTTTCGCTCATCAATCAACAGCTTCAACTTCTCTGGATAACAAGACCGGTAAGCAATTGGCTCATATTTATGGCATTATAAACTCACCTTTCTATTTATAGACAGAGACCACCGAACCCAGGAAGAGGAGCGCAGCCATCAGGGTGAACGAGTGTGGAATCGTCCAAGAGTCCCGTCAAGGTCTGGTACTCCGGAGACGAGTCGTAGACACTCACAAGAATTTAACCGTCGCATTTCTCAAGAAATCCGTTCGCCTTCTCGTACAAAATTATCATTCCATGATTTACCTGGGCACAGACGCCTGGAAAAGCGAAGTAGCATCGTGTCCTTGCGGAGTTTTGACGACGATCACAGCTCCAGACCCAGCTCGATTGGCTCTCAGGCGGACTGTCAGTGTTGTCTTTTCTTCAACGTATACTTTTCACACCTTATTTTATTTTGACAGATCGAGAACGAATTTCGGAGCTTGAACGAGAAAGAAACCAGGAACGAGAGCGAGAGTGGAATAAGCGACACCCACCATCCCGACCATCCTCTAGTTTGAGCACAAGCTCGAATAACTCGTTTTCGCACTCACATTCCCATCCACCACGATCACCATCCACGACACCTTATTCTGCACCTACGCATGCTTCTCTACAACGAAAGTCTTCCCGTTCATCTCTCCGTTCGGACTCCCCCGCTTCTTTAGCTAGTAGCCACGATTCATTGAAGGAGCGGGAGCAAGAAGAAGCAAACGAAGTCAATCATGAACGAGAGCGCAACTGGAATTCTCCCCGTCCCCACTGGTCGATGTCCAAGAGTCCACCAGCTTCTGGCGTTAGACCTCGAAATAATTCTCTGGGTGCTCCTTCAAGTCTAACTCGTCCGGGGGACTCTGGGGGACATCAAGGCACATCACTAAAAGCAGGCCTCTCCGCCACCTCATCAACCCCGTTACACAAGTTACGCGATCGCACAGCTTCGGGTTTAGATGAGGATACTGGGCGTTCCACCCCACTGAACGATATCAGTCCTGGCAAATCACCAGGTGCTGCTTCCAAGTTCGGTTGGAATTTCGCTCGCAGTCCTCTCCCTCCGCTTGAACTCGATGATCGCCGCCGAAGTTCCCCTTCCCCTGGTTTTCACCCATCGAGCGCTGTCATGTCCAGTCATATACCTATACGCTCTAGGATGAAAAGCTTCACAACTGCTAGCCACGTGACCAGCGATATGAGCCTCACAAATGTCGTGGGTGATGAATCTTATCAGAACGAGGCTGTTAAACCGCCAAGTCAAAGTGGACTTGAGGCGGCCGTGACTTTGCGGAGCCAAGAAGACATAGTACTGGGTATGCCGTTGCCTGCATCTGTGCCCGATCCGTTCTAACACTAGCCTAGCAAGCGATGAAGAGTCCGTCAATGATTTTCCTCCCCAGTCCACCACACCGAAGAGTAATCCCCCGAAGCCCCTTCCAGGAGAGGTCGAAACAGACATAGATACAGACACAGAAATCTTGTCACCCTCCCCACAAGGTTCCCCTCGATTTGGTCCACCAGTCTCTATCCCCGACAAAGTGATTCTTCAGAAAGCAGACGATCCACTTCGTGCTCAGATTCCAATTCAGTCTCTTGAACAGCCATCTCACAGTGCGACACCTCCCGGTACACCTCCACCTAGTATCGGTTCACAACTACCCGCTTCCGAAATGTCCCCGTCGTTCGCCCTGGTCACTCCTCCACGTCAAAGTTCGTTCGGTAATTCCACCCTAGACTTTCAAACACCTTCACCCCCATGCGACCTTCCGGATCTTCCTGGGCCGCCGTCTTCGTCAGATGATGATGTACTGGGGAGTCCCATAAAGGACCGACGTCTCGATACCAATTCAAATACTACCTTGACCAAGACACCGAAACCACCCGGTGCTTGGGCTGCAACTCCACTGCTTCCCAAGCCCGGCCATCGACCACCTTCCTCTGTACCATTTTTCCCATTGGAGTCGACTCCCCCGGCATTTACTTCCACCCCGTTGCCCCGAGCCAGTACCCTGCCCCATGCACACATCGAAACTGGGGCCGACCATCCAGTTGAAGATGGGATTCTAACTCCAGTAGGTTCATGGTCACGAGCCAAGACTCTCCCACTGCGCACGCCGGCGCCCCCAGGTGCATGGTTAGCGACTCCGGGTCAATCTGTGCTCCTAAACAATGGCGTAGATCAATCCCAATATGGGTCGCTTGCCAGAAGGAAGGGCCTACTAAAAGTGCGTTTTGATGTGACCGAATCAGAGGCTTCTGCAACGGAGGAACACTCAAACCCCCCTTTATCCGCCATACGACTGACAAACGCTGAGTTGCCATTGCCAAGGCCGAATATCGACCATGGGGTAGATAAGACAGATGTGGGTGAGAAAGAAGCTCCCCGGGCAATCTCGACGCTGGCTTTACCACGTAGACCTGTTACGCCAGAGCGACCCACAACACCGATAGCTCGAGAAAATCCATCACCACGGTCGCTTCGGAGATCGCCGGCTGTTCGAGTGGTGGATGCTTTTGGGCGAGAGAGAGTCGATGAAGAAATTGCAGCGCCACTGTCAGATCTTCTGAATGGTCATGCGGATTCAACGCCATCAACTCCTCGCCGTAGTTTGGTGCGGATTGTTGACGCTATGGGGAAGGAAGTTGACGATGCAATGGAAATCCCTAATGCACCAGAAGATAGAGAAAATAGGTCTTTTGAAGCAGATGTTTCTGTTGTTTCAGATGACAGCCCAGATGGACGTGCTGACGCAGTGTCCCGTCTGAAGACGGCACTCAGGGACCTGACTGAAAGCGAAGCTGACAGGTTGGTTACTTTTTGTGACTGTGGAGAGATTGTGAATGAATTTTTGTCGATCGACAGGTCGAGAGATCTAGACCAAGAAGCAACCCAAGCACTTCGGCTTAGTCAGAGCGAGATTGCGACAGCTAAAGATCACGATCTGTGTGACAAAACCTTAGCTAAGACTCGCGGGCTTTCGGTATTTACATTTCGATCTGTGTTCCTATGTGATATTCACGCATTTGCACAGCCGGTTACCATCGAGAGATACTGGAACACTACCCTCATATGCTGTGGCATCATCATGCAACTCTTATTGATTTTGGCAATGTGGAGGTAGAGTGCCGATTCGCATGCATCTCTTGACCTCCTGATCCGTTTCCTCAGATATGCTAACGTGGAGGCTCGCCGCCTCTTTTATACGACTTACTATGATCCTCTATACCCGGAGCTAACACCAATTCAAGGGAGTTCGTGTTTCAGCGGCACTCTCTCTACTTCACGATCATGGACGCTAGCTGATTCGTACGAGACCATCCAACGAGAAGGGTGGCGGTCGATTGGACAGGAGATACTCCGAGTGATGAGACACGTCGGAGAACATGCCTGGGAGCGGTGGGGGGAGCATACACATTTCGAGAAGCCGACGTGACTGCTGCTATTGGATGACTTATTGATCTTATTTTTCTCGTACATTGCTTACGTTTAGGTTGGAAATATTGTTTGTGTACATCACATTAGGTAGGACTGTCGAGGTTGACCTGGGTCGTTTAGGCGGCGAGGTATAACAGCCCCTGACGCTCGCTCCCGCCAGTCGGAGTTTTGATGAACGAGATTGACTGTTAGTGACTGCTAGCGTGACGCCTTGTCAAGTCTTGCTCATGCCACCACCCATGTGAGCGAACACAATTCAAAGCTGGCTGTCGTCGTATGACTGATCTCGGTCACTTCAGACGCGACAAATTTACGATCCACTCGAAGGCGGTCGTCTGTCAAGACGTCGACCTCAAGGGTGACATCACCATCGGACCGGGCTCGGTGATCCACCCCAAGGCGACCATCTTTGCTCTCGGAGGTCCCATAGTCATCGGCTCGAACTGCATCATCGAAGAGGCTGCCATCATCGTCAATCGACGCAAGGAGGTCATGCGTATCGGAGACGACAATTTATTTGAGATCGGCTGTCGTACGTCTTCGCGTTCGCGCGTTGGACTCGGTGTGAATTACCCTTTTTTTCTTTCTTTTTCGTTACAGGCGTCGAGTCGCCCTCGATAGGAAACAATAACACCGTGTCCACGCGCGCACGTGTGCACCACACGGTGCGCATCTCCAACTATTGCGTCATAGGCGCGTGTTGCCTGGTGGTGCCGACTGAGGACGAGACGTTGGAGGACTACACGTGCGTGTACGGCCCTGCGGCGGAGAGGCGGATCTGGAGCGGTAGGGGAAAGGTGCAGGAAGCCGACTTGCGGATCAAGCACGCGGAGTACCTCCGGGAGATGCTGCCCAAGTTCAACCGATTGCGTCGAGGGGACGGCGCATGATAGCATGGTCACACTAGTAGTATATTGATGCATGGTACGAAATCACAACCCGGTAACGCATAATACGTGATGATATGCATAGCATAGGTCACTTCGGGGCACGATACTTTGATAGCTTATTGAAGCTTCATGGCCGCAAGCCTATCATAGAACGCTTCGAGCGCGGGTTCAGCATGTGGCATAACACCACACTTGAAAATCTTCCCGAGTAATTCTTTTTTGACTTCTGGTGAGGCACGGTGGTTAACGAGGACATCAAGCTGGGCGTTTAGAACATCGGGATATCTGTTTATACTCATTGTCAGCAAGGGCCCTCACGATACAAAGCAGGGGCTCACTTGGATGTGAAGACGGAGAACGTTTCCTCCAAGACATTTGTCTTTATCGTCCTTTCTTTGATAGCCTTCAGGGCCAGGTTCTTGAGATCCTTGTCGCCGACCTTGGAGCGCGTCAGATAACTCTCGCCTGATCATGTCTTACTACAAGAATACTTACGAGATCTGCGAGTCGGTACATAGACTTAGGTGAACAAGAGGGCGGGCCATCTCCAACGACACGAAGGCGACGAACACCATGTCCAACTTGCGACTTCAATTCACAGAACTCGATATAACCGGTGTAACAGTACCACAAGAAAGCATGCCATCTGCATCCTCGTCAAGTACGATTTACTAATGCACACTCTTGGGATAACTCACGTCCTGTGTGCTGCAAATTTTATCACAACCGTTCGTCCGCATTCGGCTATAGTCTTTGAAGACGAATGGACCCCCTGACCTTGGATGAATTCTTCGTGAAGAAAGTCAAACGGGGTCGTGTCACTGACTGAACCCGATTGAGGAACTACAAAGCAGCAACAATGTGCCACTGACCTCTATCCCGCTCAAAGGAAGAAAAGGGGCTGCTGTGCCCTTCGGTTGTGCTGTCTGATTCTTCACCTGGCCACGATCAGGGTAAACGCATGCAGACCAGACGTGGGCTAGGACAATCTACCTTGAAGGGTGGCCGCATCATGTTCACCGGGTAAAAGTAGTGTAACGGGTTCAAGTATCTCGTCTTCGTCATAATCACTATCAAGCTCGTATTCGTATCCGTCCGGGCAAGGAATCTCCACAATAGATTTCACGTCAGGATTTGCATAGGAACTTGGTGCCGTTAGTACATTTGTCCACTCCTCGCGGAGCCGGGCTGCAAGATTTTCAGTTGCAGGCTATTTCAAGACCATAATTTACGGACCGAGCGGAGGGTCCACGTGCCCCTCCAAGACAGAAAGCCAGGCGTGGGTCCCGAGAAGTGACTCGTTGCTTCCAGAGGCAGGACGTGCAGGACATGCCAAGAATTTCACGTCATAGACTCTTCCGGTGGTGAGTGATCGACTTAGGAGACGTTCACTGCACTGCTTGGCTAACCACTTCTGGGCGTCCACTTCATCAGCCCCGCCGGACGTAACGTGGAAGAGTCCCCTGGAGAATGGACAATTTGAGACTGTCAGGGTGAGCGAGATCTTTAAAGGTGAGAGTAATGAGAAGGCGTGAGGCGCAAGTTTGATTTTTAGCGAATGAGAATGTGACAATGCGATCTTCATTGTTCCAAGTAATATCGAGCTGTTGCTTGGACAAAGAGGGGCGCCAGTAGTACAAGGATCGACATTATTGGCAACAGAAAGGCTGTCGTTGGCAGCAAGCAGATCCGTAGTAAGCGACAGCTCTGCGCGCATGGATGTATTTCCCCATGGAATGGTGACTCTGCCGCGTCTATGAAAAGTAAGCGCGACGGGGTTCCAGTCGTGTGTTTGGATTGATGACGAAGTCGATACATATTTGCTGGATCTCGTTGACACACACCGCTTTCCAGGTTGCCTGTGAGATTCTGGGGACAACGATAAGGCGAAGGTCCATCCAAGGTTCGGTAAGGGGAGATTGACAGAGATGGCATCGTCTTTTGGATTGCCGGAAAGTGGGGGCAGTGTGAATACTGCATGGATTGATGTGGGTGTCCATCGTTCCTCCACTATTTCGGCTGTCACCATGTTAGATTCAGAGCCTGAGTAGGTGAGGTCGCGGTGTGGGGAAATAGGAACAGGATCGGGAGGGGTTGGAAGGGTATTTGTAGTGCATCGCTGAAAGGAAAGGGGGAGAGAACCGCCGCCTCGTGGCCCTTATCGACTATCAAGGTTTCAACGACAAATTGAATCGTAAGTAATTAGAGAGATGTGCGCCGGACAAAAAAGGAAGTTTCAGTGGAGTTGACCCCTTACCATGACTAATGTCGCCGCAGAGGTGAAGAGACTTCGAAGTGAATGAAGTTCACTTCGCGGAGGTCACACTTCGCTGCAAAGAATTGGGAAGGAAGTGCTCGAGTTCATTCAGTTCGGGAGGAAAGATGAACTGTAGTCTGTACATGGTATATTTAGTAATAATGAAATATATCTAGACAGGTGGCCCCTGTGTCATAGTCCAGTCTGATTTATAGGTCGAGAGTGTGAACGACTCAAAGGACGAGGTCCAGGTGCTCTATACAATCATTTCACAGAATAATGCTGCTACCCCAGCAATTATTAGTGGTATTCATTCTGATTATTATGCAGTTATTATGCCACTATTATGCCACTATTATGGACCTCAGAGTTATGTGAAAATAGCCACTAAATTTATACTCCAATCATGTCTCCAACCAGGCCAAACTGCCCTAGCTTGGTTATGTAATACTGCTCATTCACAAATATACTAAGTCCAATACATGTACACATTTGCTTAAGTGAAACAAAAATAGCAGGATTGATTGGATGGAGGAACTTGGGGGAAATTTGATAGCAAATGCCTTAACCTCCTGCTTTCACCTATGCCCCAAGTCTCCACAAAACAGCAATTATTGACAAGGCTTGATATGCTAGAGCATCAAGTTGTTGAGAATCTAATTATTTGAATATACTTAGCTATATCCATACTTAGATTTGAGTCTAGATTGATCTATTCTTATTCATCATTCTAGATCATTCTATCATGACATTTCTCTTATGACTTGTTACGGACTTTGGTCATGACCTAACTTGCCCCTAGTCTAGGGTTCCCTTTTCGACCTTTCCCCTATTTCCTGATAGCCACCCATCAAGCGCTTCCCTTTTATCTTATCGGGTCACGTGACTGACCACCATAGATGCTCATCATTCACGTGATCTATAGTTATTGACCTCTGTTTACCTTTTTATAGGTGCCGGCCTCTTCACTTTTCATCGGCCGCCGCATCTCCCAATCTGATCTCTGTCGTATCTTGATAGATCCTGGATCCTGATAGATCTTTCTTCACTTATCTATAGATCTGCCACACCTCATGGTACGTGGCCCTCTTTCATCTTCTCACGATCCCTGGCATCTCTTCCATTCTGCCACACCACGTTTCTTGACTCATGTCTTTAATTACCATGTATGTCTACCTCATGGACTTCCCTCGTATAGCCATAGATAGCAGGTACCTGCCCTTAAGGCATGGTCTGTGCGCCTATACTCATAGTATATAATATAGGCCCTTGAAGTCCTAGACCCCCAGTCTAGTTCTTCTCAGCATTTGATCCATAGTCATGTTTGAGTTCCACAGAATGGGATTTCTCTTATCCCCTTATCCCAAGTTCTCTCATAGTCCAGTCAAGTGTGGAGGTCCATAGCAAACCCTCCTTAGCAGACGTTCCCGGTCGTCATCACTCGACCATCAACCCCTACCTTAGGGTTATCTCTCGATAGCTCCTGCAATGTCGCTAACATGACTCATCTATGACATCATAGATAAGAGCTATTTTTCCTATTGGCTATTACTCATAGAATTACTCATCTGCAGTATATAGCTGACTTATATTGATAAGAGAGAATAACACTATTGGTTATTCCTTATCTGTTATATCTTACATAATCTGATGTAAAGTAGTATAAATAGGGTCCAATCAGACCCTGAATGATAATGATCTTCCTATCTCATTAA
>JBBPMT010000459.1:0-15368 GCA_038090455.1 Garcileccinum viscosum
GAAATGGATGTATCTTGACAGTGTGTGAACATAATCACATGACCCAGGAGGCAATGTTGTAGCCAAGGGTTTGCTCTTTATTTGTTCTCACCAAAGCGAAGTGAAATTCCCACAGGTGATTGCAGGGTGCTTCACGCCCTGGTTTGTGGTTAGGTATTGCAACGGTTTTGCACCTCACTGTATCTATGAGTCATGTGGAATCATAGTGAGTCATAAGGGAAAATGTAAAGATAGATCATTCTAAGAATAGAACAATCTAAAATCAATATAGAGAATAGCTAAGTATATCTAAAATAATTAGATTCTCAACACTCCTCCTTATTGACACTTATGCAAATTTATGATGGATATCCAGAAAGACCTAGGTGTAAACAACCTTTTCGAAAGTTATTGAAGGTGAGATTCTTTGTGAATATATCAGCCTTTTGATCTTGAGTAGGAACATAAAAGAGTTCAAAAGTTTTTAACTTCTATACTGCTTCTTGGATGTAATGATAACATATATCAATATGTTTTGATCATCCTTCTTGTGCAGGATTTGAAGCTAAAAATATTGCTCCTTGATTATCACAATTCAAGGGTATAGGATATTTTACTTTGTTTCCTATTTCAAAGAGAAGATTTCTAATCCAGGCTATTTGCTGTGCTGTTCTCAAAGCTGCCATGTATTCAGCTTTGGTAGATGACATATGTATGTTTTTCCCTTTTGGAGAAACCACCTCAATTTCCACAGTTATTTCTGTTTCTTCCTCTACTATTCCCAAAGGAATTGTTGTTCTCTGGTTTCTGAATGTTATTAAACCAGGGACATTGTGATCCAGGGCCTCGTTTGATAGCAGAGGTCCTGTTTGCAATATTAGAAGAAGGGGTAGATAACCGAGTGGCAAGAGACTTGGTTGTAAGGCCAGATCTCTGTGTTGTAACTTCTATAGATACTTTTGGAAGTATACTATTTATTATAAAATCAGCTTCTTTCATAGTTTGAATAGTAGCCAATATCATGGAGTCAAAAGAGGCTGTTGTGATCTCTGTTGTGACCTACCTAAATCCCAATCTAGGGTTCCAGATCTAGCTTTACCCCTCTTCCTGATTGCTACCTGCTTTAGTGCCTGCGAGTATCTTATCGGGTCATGTGACTATAGACACCAGTCATCATGTAATCTATCATTTATTCTCTTGTTTATATCTATTGACACTTTTATAGATGCTCAGCTCTTCACTCTTCATCGCTGATGTGATCTCCCAATCCAGATCTCTGTTGTATCTTGATAGATCTCAGATCTCGTTCCCTTGATTCTTCCTTTGTTTATCTATAGATCTGCCACATCTCATGGTACGTGGCCCTTTTTCATACTTCTCATAGTCCCTGGCTTCCATTCTGCCACACCACATTTCTTTATTTCTATCTAGCACATGTCTACCTCATGGACTCTCTTGTATAGCCATAGATAGCAGGTACCTGCCCTTAAAGCATGGTCCATGCACATGTACTGATAGTATTTAATACATGGGCCTTGAAAACTAGATCCCCAGTCTAGTTCTTCTTGGTGATTAACCCTTAGTCTCATTTGAGTTCCACAGAATGGGATTACCTTATCCCTTATTCCTGAGTCTTCTCTTATAGTCATCGTCAATCGTGGTGGTCTATAGCAAACCCACCTTAGCAACTACCAGGCCTTCATCACTAGGCCAACTCCTATTCTAGGGTTATACCTGATAACTCCACCAATGTCGCTAACAGAGGCAGGAAGGTGAGAAAGAAGAATCATAGCCTTGAGCTATGATGGAATGGAAAGACCTGCAGCTTTGCATTGTTGGAATAATGCAGTATAAACAGAGACATCTTCAGAGAATTTGTTTTGCAAAATGCGAGAATGGAGAAGCTTCAAAAAAAGGTAGTATTGCCCTGGTATGCCTTTGTGACCAAAAAGAGTTCAGAAAAGTTCCCATGTAGTATGAGAAAGGGCAGTGGTGGAGGTATCATAATCCCAGCTGATCTGAGATTTGAGCTCTGAAGACACAGTAGTCTTCAGGAAACCATTGACCTTAGCATCGAACTGTTTCCATTTAATTTGGTCTGCCTGTGTTGAAAATCTGGTGTACAGCAGTTGGCCTTGTACAATGGACCAGGTGTTTAGCATATTGAGCAGATCTTTGAGGTCCACTATCCATTTCAAGTATTTTGAGCTTTCATGCAGAACTTCAATCTTTTGGAGGGCTTTTTTTGGTATGATAAAATTGGTCGGTAGGCCAGCAGACATGATAAATTTGCATATTTATGGCAAATGGTGAGATCTGTTAGTCATAAAAAGTATAAGAATTGTAAAAATTGATCAGAAATAAGAAATAGAGAAAATACAATGAAAAGATCATTTATTGCTTCGTGTTCTGCAAAGGCATTTAGGTCCCAACTGGAAGGATCCAGTTCTCCATCCCAATTGAATGGAGCAGAGTTAATCTCTGCTTGTTCGTCAACTGTTAGTTCATCGAAGAACTGATGATTTGATCCTTCAGATTCCTCTTTAATCTCTGTCAAGTCAAAGTAGATTTGAGTGGGGACTTGAGATTCCATTTCAGGATATAGTGATTTTGATCTTGATCTGAAAACAGATTGGTAAGCAATGAAATCTTCTTCTTTGTTACAACTCTCCTCAGTAATCTAACTTTTTCTATTTTATTCCCTTCATTTTTCTTGATCATGTGACTTAATATTTGTCACATGATCAGTCATGTGACCTCACATGACCTTATCTCATATCCATGACATCATAACATAGCCTCACACATGTACACCTCATTCATGGGAATACTCCCACACTCGTGAGAACCATATAGCCATATATAGTATACATTAGTAAGTCTTATCATAGTAAGTACCAGCCCTCATGTGGTCCATGCACATCCTGTAATAGTATATATACCTGAATGCAACAACCAGCAGACCTCAGTCTGTTCTGGTTAGATTCTCCTAGCCTATACTTGCTCTTCTTCATAGTTTGTTTCTTGTTGAGGTGACCTAGTCGTCTATGGCTTTGGGTTGCTTTCATAAGAACAGACTCTTTCTTCTACCTCACCTCACCAGCACTGTTACGTGCCCCAACTTCCACTTTACTCTCATTGCTCAAACATAGTCGGATCCCAGACTTAAGGGAGAACTCACAATAGCCAGTGATAAGGCTCTTATCTCGAATCAGCGAGACGGTTACCCTGTTACTATACCTAGACTGCAACTAGGTCCCTACTGCATATATATGCTCGTCTGGCGTCACTCTCGTTTGCATTGTCAGGGTAGACCTCATTCAAGAGGACCCTTCTGACCACGAGAAAATAAGGATCAAACCCTTAGCGCATATTGGGTCAGTGCAGCGGAGACAACCATGCAAACCTCACATCACAGACTCTATGAGTTTAAGATCTGCAGCCTAATCGAGCTAAATCGAGAGCCATAGCCAGGCAATACCTGTTACAGTTGACATCATCCCTGAGGGTTGTACCGTTGCGTTGTCCCATCCCTTCACGTTTTCTCATTTCGATTCGCCTCTTTTCCTTTTGGCCGACGGATCCCTTCTCTTTTCTCTCCCTCCGTCTTCGGACTGACTTCTTATCTTCGTATCATCTTCTTATCTTCGTATCGCCTTATCTTCTTATCTTCGTATCGCCTTATCTTCTTATCGTGTATGCATAGCCTTCTGCAGCTTCTGACTCATTCTTACTGCGGATGACTCATCTTTCCTTCCATGCAATTCCATCGCATTCCATCAATTTTCCCTTTATGTCTTCCTCTCATTCATTGCTATGACATAGCTTGGTCCGTGCTCTGCACTTGCCTCTATAAATACCAGTAGCATGATGGTGTATGTTCCTTAGCTAGTTCTACGCAATTCAGCGTCGATTCTCAGCTCCCTCGAGCTCTTGGTGTGCGCACGCAAGATAGAGAGACCCTTCCTGTGACCAAGCTAGACTTGACGGACTCTTCGTGAGATTCTCGTCTAGACTTGTGGTATTACTCGACGCCCAGCGTAACAATACCTGGTTCCTCCCCTACTATTGACAATCATGGAGTTACTGTGTGACCGTGACGCATAGGAGTTTTTCTTTTAGCATATGGACTTTAGTGACCTTTATGGTGATGACTGGCAAGCTTTACGAAACAAGAACTATATCACAATCTCTTCTGATATCTCAGAGTGACTCCCCATCAACGAAAACTTTGACCCGAATGATGTTATAGTCAGAGACATCCCATACACAATCAAATTTGCACCAGATTTCCCCCTCTAGCTCCAAAATGAATTCCTGGAGCATTGTCTAGATAAAGTGCTAGTCCTTGTTGATGACACCCTTGACTTCTACCAATCACAAATAGAGTTTAATTACAATGTCAGATCTGTACAACCTTCCGGATCCAATCACCGACTCCGAAATGACGACACCCACAATGAGCCACTGTCACCTAGGCTCCTCAACAAGCAGTGGGCACCGACTCACCGATCAGCTCACATTGCTCAGCAAGCTCTTGCAATAGACCATGGATTGATTAACAGTGGCAGAGCAAAGAAACCACGACCTCGAGGCCCGTCTGGACCAAGAAAGAGAGGAGAGAGACAACAATCACCTTCCCGCAAGTAGCTTTGATGAGCCCAAGTCAAAAAGGGCAGAAGTCATCAAGGACCCAGGGCTATTCGATGGCAGCTACAACAAATTTAACAAATGGTGGACCAAGATGCTGGTCTTCCATGAAACCAATCTGTCAATATTTGGAGAGCAACACCTCAGTGGCCAAAAAGACTGGAACTTGGTGGTCTTCTTGAGAATTGGAGTTGAAAGCGGAGACAAGGACAAGAACGGTGCAGGAGCATGGGCCCGCACTAAAATCAAGAAGAGGCATGATAACAACGTGCCCTGGCTCTCACTGAGTCAAATAGAAAAACTGCTAAACGATTGTTTCCGCATAGGGAATGAAAAAGAGATCGCCACCAGGCGACTAATAGCAAGGAGGCAGGGTCGCAACGAATGCACCCAAGTTTTTCTTACTCAGTGGCTCACTCTCTACAACCAGGCTCAGGTCGAAGAAGGAACAGGGGTCATGCTTCTTGAGCAATCGGTCCGACAAGACATCATCAAACATGTGTTTATGCAACAGGAAAGGCCTGCTGGCCTCCACAAGTTCATTGCTGTGGTACAAAAATACGCCAACGCCATAGAATTATTTGAGTCACGGTTCCAAACCAACCAATCCCGCTGTGACCCCAACGCAATGGACATTGACTGAACTGTTGCACCTGACAACCAAGAGGATATCGGCCGATCCACTTGGGGCTGCTACAACTGTGGCAAAGAAGGCCACCTGGCGAGAGATTGCAAGGCAAAAAGTACCACCTGCAACGAATGTGGTTTCCGATGGGGGGGACACTGAAAAGAGTGCTCCCAATTCAAATCCAAGAAAGTGTGTGCCACGGAAGGAACCACTCAAACAAACCAATATGCCACACCTACCCCTCTTGCCACACTCTCCAACCCCAGACCAGCTGGGCAACTGAACTGGCAAGCTGCTATTCATAGTATGGACTATGACGCTGCCTGAGCATATTTCAAGGATCTTGAGGCATACCAGGGAAAAGAGTAGAGTCGACTATATCAGGTAATAGTTCAACTAATACGGACCCTAGTTTCATTTCTTCTACTTCAGAACATTTCTTTAATTTAATTCCATCTCGATTGAGGGTGCAACACCAAGATAGCGCTCACCTGTTTTCATTACATACTTCAAATAGTTTCTCCAATCTCGATAGCAAATGTAATTTAGATAGTCTTTCATCTCCATCGTCTCGATGTGGTAGCCTACCAGATGACTTAACCAAAACGGCAAACTCTAACAAGGAGTGCGGTCACCGGGAAGTGACGCTTAATTCCATTTATACAAAAAATAAAAATAGCTTGTCTTCGAAGCTGATGGAGCGATGTGTAAGAACTCTCAAACCACTCCGCGAGCTATTTGTAAAAATTGACATAATCACAAAAACCACAAAAACAGAATGCCAAGCCCTACTAGACAGTGGTGCAACTGGTATATTTATCAACTAAACATGGGCAAAGGAAAAACAGAATTCCAATGCAACCACTTGACATGGTGATACCAGTCTATAACATAGATGGATCAATAAACTTGGCAGGCGGCATCACATACACTGCCATACTAATCATAGATTATCAGGGACACCGTGAAAAAGTTAACATAGATGTTACCAACCTGGGAAAGAACCAATTAATCCTAGGATACACGTGGCTCCGCAATCACAACCCAACGATAGATTGGATCAAAGGAACAGTCACCATGAATAAATGCCCACCAAGTTATGTGGCACTAAAACATATCTCGAGAACCCAGACCGAAGCACATGAGAATGCATATGCATACCATAGCCACAAGATAGAACAAATAGATGTTCCAGATGCCACGGAAGCTGCCAAAATAGTACCAGCAGAATACCACAACTACTTGGACATATTCTTGAAAAAGACAAGCGAGAGAATGCCTGAAAGAAAACCTTGGGATCATGCAGTAGATCTAAAAGCAGATTTCATACCAAAGAAAGGGCGTCTGATCAAGCTAAGCCCCCAAGAGCAGGACGAAGTCAAAGCCTTTGTAGAAGATCAATTAAACAAAGGATATATCCACCCCTTGAAATCACTGCAGACATCACCGGTCTTCTTCATCCCCAAGAAAGACGGAAAGAAATGCATGGTTATGGACTACCGATATCTAAATGAAGGAATGATAAAGAACAACTACCCGTTACCTTTAATATCCCAGATCATAGATAAACTAAAAGGAGCAAAACTCTTTACCAAAATGGATCTCTGCTGGGGATATAACAATGTCTGCATCAAAGAAGGAGACGAATGGAAGGGAGCTTTCATTTGTCACTTAGGATCCTTCAAACCTCTCATCATGTATTTCAGAATGTACAATAGCCCTGCCACGTTCCAACAAATGATGAATGAGATATTCTCAGATATGGATAATATAATAATTATTTACCTTGACAACCTTCTGATCTTCTCAAAGGATAACAATAGAAAGAAACACATTGAACTAGTATGTAGGGTTTTAGAGAAACTCTGGAAAAACGATCTGTTCGTTAAACCTGAGAAATATCTCTTTGGAGTCACAAAAGTCAACATGCTGGGCATGGATGTCTCCGAACATGGCATATCTATGAATCACGAAAAAGTAAAGGGAGTACAAGATTGGCCCACACCCACCACCTTAAAAGGTGTGTAAAGCTTCCTAGGCTTGGCCAACTTCTACCACCAATTCATTGCCAATTATAGTCTGATTGCATGACCTTTACATGACCTAACAAAAAAAGATCAACCCTGGATCTGGGGCAAAGACCAACAAACAGCATTTGAGATGCTTAAAAACACTTTCATCTTGGCACCAGTACTAGCATACCCAGATGATACAACCCCATATAGAGTCAAATGCGACATCTCAGACTTTGCTGTAGGCGCAGTACTCTCGACCAAAATACTGTAAATGACAAATGGCACCCAGTATCATATATGTCACACAGTATGACCCCCAAACAATGAAACTATACCATAGCCAATAAGGAAATATTAGCTATCATCCTCACATTGGAACAATGGAGACATCACCTCGAAGGTGCACATCACCAATTTGAGATATGGATGGACCATAAAAACTTACAATGGTTCATGAAAGCACAAGACCTTAATAGACGCCAAGCTCGATGGGCAATGTATTTATCTTGCTTCAATTACGTACTGTTAAACAAACCCGGTACTTCTATGGAAAAAGCAGATGCACTCTCCAGGAGGGAGGATCACATGATTGGGATAGAAAATGATAACAAGAATCAGGTCATAATCCCTGATCATCATGTGCAAGTGATGCTTAACATAGCTCTCTTCAATAAAATCAAAGAGGAACACCCCAAATATAGCAAACCCGACGGATCTACTGATTATGATGGAATATGGTACTATAACAACAAGATATGGGTTCCCACCAATCTCTGACAAATGGTGATAACTACATTCCACAATCACCCCTTATTTGGACATAAAGGTGCTGAGAAAACCACTGACTTCATATCATGTTATTATAACTGGCCAGAAGCCAAAAACGACATAGTTATGTACTGCAAAAGTTGCGATAGATGTGCATGCATGAAACCTGCCGACAAAGCACCAGCAGGAAAGCTTCAACTGTTAGAAATAACAGAAGGACCTTGGAAATTGATTTCATCTGATTTCATTACGGGATTACCTGAAAGCCATGGTTTTGATAGCATCCTCATAGTAGTCGACCGATTTTCAAAAGAAGTCATCTTCATACCTACAAAGAAAACAGTTATGGCAAAAGAAACTGCTGAACTATATAGAGATTATGTATGGTGTCATCATGGACTACCTGATAGCTTGGTCAGCAACCAAGGACCTCAATTCACATCACAAATGATGATGGATTTATTAAAGCTTCTATCTATAGAAAAGAAGATGTCGACAGTGTATCATCCACAAATGGACAGACAAACCGAGTGTGTGAACCGAGAATTAAACCAATATCTCTGCCTCTACATTGCAGAAAAGCAAGATAAATGGGCCGAATAGCTGGCCCTCATCCAGTTCAATATAAATAACACCAAATCATCGGCAACCAGTTTTGCACCATTCCAGCTTACTAAAAGCTTCACCCCCCGCATCAGCTTTGAAGCCACGATAGTCAAGGCACCAGCTGCCAAAGAATTCACTGACCAGATGAAGTCCAATTTGCAATTGGCCAAAGAAAATTTGGAACACACAAGACAGAGGATGAGTCAGCAAGCTGACAAACATCGCTCTCACACACCAAAATACAAACCAGGCGATCTCATACTATTGTCATTGGAGCATTTAGATCTCGCAGAGTGACCTTCTAAAAAGTTAACTAAATGATGGATAGGACCCTATCAGGTCATAGATGTGTACACTAATGCCGTCAAACTCTTGCTTCCCAAATCGAACTGTGCCCATGATATAGTCAATGTATCACATGTCAAACCATATATAGAACCACTAGAAGGACAACCTCTCCAACATCCCGGACCAGTATCCATTGATGACAAAGGAAATGAAGAATTTGAAGTGGAATACATAGTCAACTCCCACCCTATTGGTCAAGGATTCCAATACCTAGTGCATTGGAAAGGATACGATATATCTGACCATACTTGGGAATTAGCAAGCAACCTTAAAAGGTCGGCTAGCAAAGCAATCGCAGACTTTCATAAATTAAACCCTGCAGCACTGTGCAAGTTGAAAATGGCCCGTGAGCTATTTGACTCGCTATTCACCATCAAAATAGAAAACTTCACTTCGGGATCCACCACCAAAGCATAGGCAATCTGGAATCTCACTCATAGAAGGGGGGTAATGTTACAACTCTCTTTAGTAACCTAACTTTTTCTATTTTATTCCCTTCATTTTTCTTGATCACGTGACTTGATATTTGTCACATGATCAGTCATGTGACCTTACGTGACCTTATCTCATATCCATGACATTATAACATAGCCTCACATGTGTATACCTCATTCATGGGAATACTCCCACACTCGTGAGAACCATATAGCCATATATAGTATACATTAGTATGTCTTATCATAGTAAGTACCAGCCCTCATGTGGTCCATGCACACCCTGTAATAGTATATATACCTGAATGCAACAACCAGCAGACCTCAGTCTGTTCTGGTTAGATTCCCCTAGCCTATACTTGCTCTTCTTCATAGTTTGTTTCTTGTTGAGGTGACCTAGTCATCTACAGCTTTGGGTTGCTTTCATTCTTCTTGGTTAAGAGATTCCTCCCTCCTCTTTTCCTCTTTGAAGTAGTTTATGCCATTGATCCATCTTTGACGTCTTCTCCTGATCCAATTTTCCCTTTCTTGTAGATGAAGTCCATATTCCACTTGTTCCCATTTGATGCAACAGAGATTCTTTTTCCAATTTCAATTCTATTTGGTCTTTCATCCCTTGATTGGCCATTCAACTTCTCTTGAGAAATATTCACAGCCTTGAGGAGCAAGGGATTCAAATATTTTGAACAAGGTTGTTGGAAAGAAATGTGGATTTTGAATTTTTGGGAATTCATTGTCTCTGCTCCCATCAGCTTTGATTGGTGCAGGAAAATACAAATGGAAACAAGAATAATATGGGAATATTTGATCATACAAGAAAGTATGTAAAAAGGAATCAAAGAAGAAAAAATTATCAAAGAGCAGCTCTAGCCTTTGCTCTCTTTTGTTTATGTACAGGCCCTGGCTCATCAGCAAGGGCCACCTCGGATGCAGAGTGCTTTCTAGAAGGCCCTGGTATGGAGACTGGTACCATGTTAGATATGGTTCCTCTAGGACCTCCTTGAGCTCCTGCAGCATCCAAGGCATCACTAAGGGCCTTGGCTACTACAGGGTATATAAGATTATTTTCTCATACTGTAAAGTTCTTTAATGCTTTGTAAGCAAAAGATTGAGTATGGGGATCAAGGAGAAGAGATTTGAAAAAGAAATAAGAAGGATTTAAGATATAAAAGTGTTCTCTAGCTGCCTTATCAAACTCTTTATTCCATTGCTGGATTGTTGGGACCTCCAATGTGAACCAAGGTTTGTTGTGCTCCTTTAGACAAAAATTTGGGTTGAGGAGCAAGTACTGAAGAAGTTTTACTTGTTGAAATTAGTGATGTATACTTGTTATTCACCACTAATAGTCGACCTATAGATAAGTTATGAAGTCATTTAGTACCTATTGATCACTACTTATCATTACTAATCACTACCATAAAGGTAAGATTAGTACTAGCCCCTATACTCGAGAATGTCTCGAGTCTATGTTCCAGTACTGTTAGACAGTATTGAGAGGCGCTACTAAGGGCTGATAATACCTGCCCTAAGCACCTAATCAGTGGGCTGATTACACTTAGATGACTAGATATATAACCTACAGATGAAGATCGTTTAATGATCTACACTATAGGTAATGTGTCAATATGATACATCTATGATTGACACATTGTCATCTATGATAGGTCGACACCTTGTGACACTAATACTTACTCATATTTGTTATATTTTACACTTTGTTATTGGTTACTTACAAGTTTCAGTTCATTCCTAACTGATCCTATCTTTTATCTTAGAGTACAAATCTTCGACATACTTTTCTCTATTCAGATGTGTTCTACATACAAGTAAATACTGTAGAACTAGTATATAAGGCCACTACAAGTGACCTGGATAAATACAAGCTATTCTCTTGAAATATCTTACCTGCTTCAACTGCTTACTCCTCAAATACCGGTGAGTTTCACACCGAGCTTTTTCCCTCATTGCACAACTGTGCCCAAGGGGATTATCCAAATCCCTTTATTACTTCCTCAGGATCAGAGGTGGGGAATGTCTGGCAATGGATAATCTCATATCCCTGCCAGTGTTGGAGGGATGCAGTGATAAAAGGGTAATTGTAATGTTGAGTGGAAACTGCCCACCCAATTGACTTGACTAAAGAAAAAAGGAATTCAACCTGAAAAGTGAAAGACATTGCCACATTCATTAACCCCCCTAAACCATCCTTGTCCCATGCCAAAGAGGGGAGCTCTGGTTCATAAAATTGAACTGGGAAAGCTAGGCAATTGTAATTGCACATCATGGTGGTGTACTTCCATGGGTGGATGGGGACAAGGGCAGACCAGGCAATTTGGACCTCAGGCCCTTGCCAGAGGGCGGAGTCATTGGTCAATGGAGGGTTAGTGGCAGTGGCAAAGTAGGAGATATCTTCATCATCCTCCCAGGTGAGTAGAGTCTAATGGTGAGAGCAAAGGTAGAGTACATGTATGAAGGGGTCTTCAGGCATGTGGGTCAGGTCAACTAAGTACTGAAGTCGAGGCATCACAATGGATTGGAGATAAAGAAGAGGGAGTTGATGGAGGTATAGGGGGCATAGATGATGAAGTGGAGGAGGAAGTAGAATGCTTGTCAGGGCTGAGAGAGCCTAATGGGAGAAAAAAGAGCTTGGCAAGGGTTGTTCTGAGGTTGTTGAGGTTGTTTTGATGATCAACAGGGTTGGTTGCTTCTGATGAAGCAAGAGATTTGCTGTCTAAGGAGTTGGAGGTCGACTGTTGAGGCTGCAAAGGCTAAAAAGCAAGGGGGACAGGCGAGTCAACAAGAGCTCTGTATCCAGGTCCAGTTCATGGTTTTATATTCTGGGCAGCTCATGAAAACTGTTTTGATAAGTATATAAAGTATGGGAAAATAAAACCACAATGGCAAGTAGTGCCAGAATGATTAGGCCTTTTGCAATGAGGCCTCAGACACTGTAAGAACAGGTTGTCGTCAATGCAACCCTCAAAGGCATTATCAGGTCATCTTGATAGACAATTGTACCAGAGAATAATTGGACTATTGATAGAGGGAGCTCTCTGTCGGCTTCAAAAGAAGTTCCAAGCAGGAATGACGGGTCCAAACCTCAGATGTTCTCTTGGATCAGATCAGGAAGGAGAAGGGAGATGCCTATAATTGTAAGAATTAAAAGATTGATGCCTACTGGGTGGAATGTAAACTCCAAGGTTATGGGAGTCCCTAGAAAAAGTACTTGTCAATTGATTCTGATGAAAAGGTTCCACACGGTGCAAATGATGATCCATAACCACCATCTCAGTGCATGAAACTGTCCCAGATGTCATTGATCAATTATTGTGGATAGTAAAGGAAAGTCTCTGAGTGGGGCTCATAACCTATAGAATTTGTATGATGTAATGGAAGAAGCAGCAAAGTGTGTTCTATGGTAAAGGAAGTATTCTCTAGTAGAAAACTTACTAGGGGTTTAGAGTGGTGATATGGATAACTTGGTTAGATGTTGATCCTGTAGATTTGACGGGTTTTTGATAGAAAAGTCGTTATTATTTAGGGTCTGATGTGGACTCTATTTATACTACTTTGTATGTGATTAAGTAATATAAATCAGATAAGGAAAAGCCAATAGCATTAGTAACTCTTATCTGTAGTAACTCATAATGAGTCATCATGACTTATTAATAAGTCATGATTATTAATCCTATATATTATCTACCATTAGGATAAATAGTTCTTATCTATGAGTCATGTGGAATCATAGTGAGTCATAAGGGAAAATGTAAAAATAGATCATTCTAAGAATAGAACAATCTAAAATCAATATAGAGAATAGCTAAGTATATCTAAAATAATTAGATTCTCAACATGATGTGGAGGCAGAAGCAGGTCTCAACGTTCATTTCACAAGAAACCCATATCCTCACTATGCTTCTCCAGGACTCCAGGACTATACCAATCCATTCAATCAAGCTGCATCCCAAGCTTGTGGCTTGTCAAGCTCTTGGACAGGACATTGGCAATAATGGCAATGTAGTTGTCATTTGTGGCAGATTACAGCTTGGGCCCAGCTCATGTCAACCCCATGCTGGACATGGCTCTAATTCTTATGCACCCTCTTGCAACATGTTCCAGAATGCAGTTAAGGCAGGTCTGATTGCTAAAGGGGTCCTAACAGGTGAGATTATTGAGAAATGGTGATGTGGAGTATATTGGTGATAGACTTGCTTGCTTCATCTCGCTCCAGGCTTTATTGCTGTATATTCTAAGCCCAGTTGATGATGCTAAATGTCGACAGGCAGCTGTATTAGACTAGAATTTTGTTTCTCAAACAATTCACACTTATTTTGAGAGATTGAAGCATCATATTTTTCATGCAAGGGCAAAAAAATGAGGGTTATTGTTCATACAGATATCCTGCCATATGATGAGAAATTTTGTACATATTTAATGTCATACTATGTCCATAGTGTGCAAGCAAAAACATAGTGTGTGAAAGCAGAAATGCAGTATGTGCAAGCAAAGATGTAGTGTGTGAAAGCAGAAATACAATATATGCAAGCAGAAACATGGTGAGAATTTTTGTGCATTTTGAATGCCATAGAGCCATAACATTCTGTCCTCATATGTCCTGTGTCGAAGATATATATCTACCCAAATTTACAGTTCATGTGGGAGGTCACAGACTAAGCTTAGTTCAAACAGCTGAAAATATAAACAATGTTCTCCTTGTGCATAAGCAGAGACCTCACTGTGAAGTACAGTCTGCAGTGGATTGCACATTTGATGGTGCTTTGTTCTGAAATTATGAATACCATGAATGAGGATAAGAGAGCAACTGGTTCCTCACTGGCAATGAAATGGGTTTCTATCACCAGTTTATAAACTGAAGTTGACATTTATTGATTCCCCCTAATATGTGTTTTATCCTTGTGAACTCTATTGGGAGTCAATAATGTGATATTCATTCTGATTATTATGCAGTTATTATGCCACTATTATGCCACTATGTGACTCAAATATGCTTCTTCTCCTACCCAAAGAGAGTGATTAATGGACCTCAGAGTTATATGAAAATAGTCACTAAATTTATACTCTGATCATGTCTCCGACTGGGCCAAACTGCCCTAGCTTGGTTATGTAATACTGCTCATTCACAAATATACTAAGTCCAATATGTGTATACATTTGCTTGAGTGAAACAAAAATAGCAGGATCAATTGAATGGGAGGACTTGGGGAAAAATTGATAGCAAATGCCTTAACTTCCTGCTTTCACCTATGCCCCAAGTCTCCACAAAACAGCAATTGTTGACAAGGCTTAATATGCTAGAGCATTGAGTCTTGTTTGCAAGGATTAAAAACTTCCAGAGGCACCTGGAGGAATTAGATGATGATGATGATGATGATGATGATGATGATGATGATGATGATGATGATGATGATGATGATAATATTACCTTTATCTTTCCCCCAATCTTGCCCACTCCACCCACTCCACTCATCTATGATATCGAATCCAGCACAGAAGGGACTAACTTAGACTCCACTGACTTGGATGTGATGAATGCCAAGGAAGAGCATTACAGAAATCTGCTGTTGACAATCAGGGCACTCAAAGATGAAGTACAAGCCTCATGTGTCATAAACCAAGTTGGCATGCCCCAAATGTATGCATTACAGCTCCCTCTCCTCAAGCATTTCACTGACTTTTAATCTGCATTGTTTCAGAAAAAAGTGTGCATATATTCCAAGATCATTGACTGCATTTTGGAGTGGATTAGCAACCATCAAGTTTTCCATACCAATTCCACTCACCTACAGCTGCCAATCATGATCCAGCTTATGATCTTTTTGAATTGGATGGGACATTATGGAAACACTGTAACAATAGAGGATATTGCCCAATAGGCAGGTGTTAGCATCAGATCAGTTGTAAATTGCACTAACCATGTAA